>RJWT010020239.1:0-18029 GCA_004365215.1 Cuniculus paca
CGATGTTCTCTTGTATTTGTATGCTGAGCCTGGTACCACGATTCCCCAACTCAGACAAAACTATGAATGTGCAAGAATTTTGAAAATCATAAATAATGATAGCAGATGGCATTTATGAGCACTGTGTACTAAGTACTTGGCTAAGCATTTTGCATACACAATTTATTTTAATCCTTAGGACAATTTTATGAAGTCAAGTACTATTTTTAATATCGTTACTTTGCAGATGGAGGAAACAGAACTTTAAGAGGTTAAATTGCCTAGCCAGTGTTACCTACTAATGCATATCAGCAGAATAGGACTTTTTGGTCTTAGTGACAGTGGAGCTCAATTTCTCTATTACCCTTGCTATTGTTTCTTATTAAGCATTTTAGTGCACAAGGAGGAGGTGACAGCAGTTCATTTCTTTTTTTCTTTTCTTTTTCTTTTTTTAAAAGAGAATAGAACAAAACAAAACAAAACAAAACAGAATAGACTCAAACACAACATAGCATTTCAGAACAGAACACTGCAAGCAATACAGGTCTTCAAGACATAACAACAGGAGATTATTTCTATGCACAGAAACATGCTGTTTTGTGCTGCCCGTTGGGACTTTCTCTAGTCCCATTTTACCTGAGTTCAGAGTGCAGTGGGTTTCACTTTCCTGCTTCAGCCGTGGAGGATAGGTCTCTCCATGCTTGGAACAGCATCCTGCCTTGAGACAAACAATACTTTATTGGACTGGGCCCAACCTCTGACTTTGGGTTATTTTGATGACTTCACATTTATGATTCTTTTATCATGGTTGTGGACAGCATGAGCTCTCCTTGCTACTGTGGATTCCTGAAGTCTGGCTGTCTTGATCTTTTTTTTTTTTTTTCTTTTGGTACTAGGGATTGAACTCATGACCTTGTGCTTTCCAGGCAGGCACTTACGCTGCTGAGCTAAATCCCTGGCCTTGTCTTGATCATTTATTCCTTGGTTCCCTAACTGTATTTGAGTCTTTGCTCTCCAGATTCATTTCTCTTGTTTAGTCTACTTTCTGTTACTATAACAAAATATCTCAGACTGATAAATGTATAGGGGATAGATATTTATTTAGCTCATTATTCCAGAGGCTGGCAAGTCCAACAGTATGATGCCTGCTTCCGCATGGCACCTGGTGAGGGTCTTCTTTCTGTATCATAACATCATGGAGGGTGTCACATGTAAGAGCAAGTACATATATTAGCTTATGTCTCTCTTCCTCTTTCTAATGCACCACTAATGCCATTATGGAGCCTCACCCACATGACTTCACCTAATTCTAATCACCTTCCAAGAGCCTACCCCCAAATGTCATTAGTATATGAAGTTGGGAATTAAATTTGCAACACATAAATTTTGGGGCATACATTCAAACCCTAGCATCCCTCACCAGTATATCACTGTGTGTTTCAATGCCCCATGATGTGTAATCTTATGAAGACCCAATCTAGCCATGCAATTAACTGGCAGAATGGCCCAGGGTAAGTTAAATAAAATTTATGAGTTTTAGCTTCTTCAAAACTAAAATAGTTTGGTCATATGTGTACATTTTGTAATGTACATGTGCTCTGATGCATGCAGCTTAAAGGAAGAGAGGTTTACATTGGTTCATAGTTTCAGAGGGTTCAGTCTCTGGTGAGCTGCTTCCAAAGCAAAGTGCATGGTTGAAGAACATGGCTCAAGAAAGCTGTTCAATTCATGGTACCCGGGAAGAAGAGAGTGGGCAAAAGAATCAGAGGACACAGTAGTTCTTCAGTTCAATCAGGTGGACACCTCAACAAGATGGACCAAGGGTGTAGTGCCAATCAAAGCCAAAGGCTTGAAAGCTCCCTGGAGAGTGTTGAAAAGCTGAAGAAGCTGGAGTCTGATGTCCACAGGTCAGGAACAGCAAAGTCACACCTGCTTAAGCAGAATAGAGCTATTCAAATGCAAGCCCACTTTCTCCTCCTTCCCTCTTTCATTACATCTGGGCTGCAAGCCTATTAGATGATGCAACCCCAAATTAGTACCTGTCCCGGGTTTGCGGGTCAATGTGCCAATCATGTCTGGAAACATTCTTCAGAAACACTTAAATGCATGCTTTAGTAATCTCTTAGACATGTATTAATCTAGTCTAGTTGATATCATTAACCATCACAAGTTATAAAGAAACTTAATGGTCTTATTTTATTCCTGAATGATTGTACTTTTTTTCAGTACCTAGCAATGTCCTAGGGCCGTGGTCTTGGACAATACCCTTACACAATGCCCAAAGGTAAGAAGTGTGTGGCTGAGGCCTTGAGTTTTGATCATTTTCATCTGCTCTAGCTGCCTTTAATGTTCCCCAGAAGGTGGTTGGTCCTGGCGGTGTGGAGCTGGTGGGTTGGAACCAGAGAGTCCCCACATTGGCCATTCTTGGTTGCTACTGCAGTGAGGATGCCCAGCCAGCTCAGAGGGCATCACTATCTTCATACTTGCACTCCTTTCTTATGTCCTTAGGAAGGTCACTTCAGCTGTGGCCTAATGTTGTGAAAGCATTATCACTTGCCATGGTTCTTGGCTTTGGACCAACCTGTTGATGTAACCTGTTACTCCTTCGCTTTAACTTTAGAGCTCAGCACCATGGCCAGGGTCCCTGGTGGCTCTGCTGTGTTTTCTTCTGTCTTTCCTGACCCAGAGAAAACCTGCTAGAGTACAGATCCTGGCGCTCCTCTGACTTGAGCTCCTCTTTCTTACAAGGCCTTGCTCATGCCTTACATCTCTTGATTCCAGACTCTGCCATCTGCACCCTGTGCAGCAATGTGGCTGCCACTGCTGGTGACCTGAGTAGAAGTGGAAGGGAAGCAACTCCTTTTCCAGTGACCTAAGCAAGGCCATTGCCCAAAGCCGCATGAGGAGAATTGTTCTCATTATAACTACTCTAATGTAATAAATCTTTGTGCCTCACTAGTGATATAGAGTAAAGCTTCATTCATTAAAGCCCCACTGATTCAGAATTTAAGATAATTTGTTCACAGGCCAAGCTGAAATTTACATTTGTCCTGTCTATGAAAAAAAAGGTTCATTATGTAAATCAATAAAGTAAGGGAGATTGCAGGAAGCCTATTTAATCTAAAAGAAAACAAACTATTTTCAAGCACTGCATAATACCATTGGCATATAAGCAGTGTGCTCATTACAAATGACTTTTTTGTGCTCATTAAGACATCCTGAGGAACACCCATGTTTGGCAACTATTTTTTGAATGATCACTTCAAGTAAAGGCATTTAACTGAAGATAATGAAGTTGCTTTTAAAAACAGTCTGCAGTGTTGCATTTTCCTATAAATGACCAAATCAATAAGGCATTGGTCAAGGGAGGAACAGACCAGGGAGTCAGTTTTGAGTGTGCTTCTTGGCTCTTGCTGTGAACTTAGGCAAAGCATTTCCTTGTCGTGAGTCCAGATTTCTCCTTTTCAATGGGCTTTTGAGAGGCTTGAGTGAAATAATGTGCATAAGATGCATCTCACAGCCCTAGACATAGAATAATAATAATAAAAAAGCATCTATTTTGTCATATTTGATTCAAAAGCAGAATTGGAGAAAATTGTTTTTCTCAGTTTGTACGTAAGAAAACCTGGGTTCAGAAATCTGGAATAACTTCTCCAGGTAAAAAGTGGACAAACTGATGATACAAATTTAGGCTGGTCTGGTTTTGTCTACCCCTCTTGCCTTGTCTGTGTTGTCTGGTGACTGGTGGTGGGGTAACCTCTGCCTGTTCATTCGTGGGGACATGATGCTGTTTATTGGCTAAACTTGACTTGGTGTTTTAGAAGTCTACTATGGTTTATGACTGCGTGTCTCCATGGTAGCACAGTACAAAGGATGGAACCCCTTCTTTGTTGTAATTATTTTTAGCTTTTGGAGAAAGATTAACTTGGCAGTGAGAGGAAGGACAAATTAAGGAACCTGACATGGGACTTCTGAGAGATGGAGAGAATTGCTAGTATATCTGAGAAAAGAAGGAAGAGAAAACCAGCCCTGTGGTCCTGAAAACACCAGGCCAACATCAGCCACACACAAGTCACACAGAAGAGACGAAGAGCTGCTGCTTTTAATGCTGAAACCAGAACTTCCTAAATGATGGAAATCTATCGTTGACAAGAGGAAAGAAATATGGATTAAACCTATAACTGTGTTTAAAGCATCAGGGGATGAATTAGCCTAATTGGAATATTAGTCTCTGTTACAGAGAGTAATCACTACAGGCTGCCTCTGTTTTCATTAGAAATTTAATTAAGTTTATCAATGTTTGGCTTTTCCAACCTTCATTTTCCAGACTCTCCCTGGACAGCTCTATTGTATAAGGGAAGTTCTTTTTTGTTCTATTTCATTTTTCAGGAAGGAGGTGGGACTGAGCTACTATGGTGGGGGAAAAGAAAGAGCTGGAGAGGCAGGAAGGTGATCTTCTACGGGTCTCATCCTTCTAGCGAGTTCCACGGCTTCTAACTCCCAAGCTGGCTCGCAGACATTGTTGGTGAGGTATCAAGGTGTGGCTGTCGCTGTTGCACTGGGAGTTAGCAGGATGCATGCAGTCTAAATCAGGGGACTATGCATTTTCTACATCTACTTGGAAGACTGCCAAGGCATTTCTTTAGATGCCTCCAGAAAAAACACAAAAATGGCACTCCATGATTCTGCAGTTTAGGCTTTGACAGGCAAATCTCTAGGAAAATGGTGTCATCTAATCAGCTGGTGCCTGTGGCCGCCATTTATAGGAGCAACTGTGCATAGCACAAATGTTTGTGAGAAAGAAGACTTTTCTGTTCAGTCGAGTGTGGCCTTCCCCCTGCTCCACCGCTCTGTTTTTTTCTCTACTTTTCCTCCTCTTCTCTTTACCTCTCTTTCTCCTTCATCTTATTCTCTTCCTCCTCCTGCTTTTTTGTAATATGTTTAGTTCTATAATGAATACATTTCCTTTTACTGGTTTTCCTTCTTACTCCTCTGGCTTCAGCCACTTCCAGTATTTTATTTAAAACATTTTCCACATTTATAGATGATTAGTTTTTTCATATTTTTCATGTTCTATTTTTTTCCATATATACACATGTATGTGGAAGTGTATATGTATTACATGCTTTTGCTGAACTGTTTGTTAAATATACATTGGAACCATTGTACTGTACTCATAAGCATCTTAGCAGCTGAGAGACTTGTTCTATCTCCAGTTTCATCATAAACGATCTCAACAGGAAGACTGCTTAGGAATGGGGTCCTTCTGGAATGCAGGGAGGAAGAAGTAACATGGGCAATTAATTGCTGATGAAAATTTGAATCAAATCAGCTTAGTAACTTTCTCCTTCATAGCACCAAGAAAAAAGGTCTTTTCTGCCACCCAGTAAACAGATCTCAAGGTTTTTCAACATTTTTATTTCTTTTCATGAAGAAATTCATTTTTCAAGCATAATTGGTTCAATTTTATCCTTTCCCTCTTGTTCTGGCCCCCACCATAAAATGCACTGTGGTCTACATTAAGGTTGTAAGCATCACTTTCAGCTATATTTGAAGGGCAATGCGACATTGGTTAAGCCATTTAATTTCTCTGGTCTTCAGCTTCCCCACTGAAAAAATGGGGCCTGGAGTGTTAAGGATATTTTGAAGCCTTTAAAAACTCAGCTTTAGTTGAAATTTACATGGAATAAAATGAACCAGTTTTAAGTATTGAGTTCAGTGAATTTTACAAATGTATACATTCATGTAACTACTACCAAATCAATACAGAGCATTCTCATTACCTCCAAAATGTTCCCCAGGGCCACTTTACAGCTAATCCCATGACATTAGTCTTGACCCTAGGCAACCTGATTCTCTTCCTATCAGTATAAATCCGTTTAGAACATCTTAGGACTTCATACTCTGTGTAGTTTTTTGTTACGTTTTTGTTCAGCATAGTGTTTTTTTTTTTTCTTTCTTTCTGGTATCCGTCATCTTTTTTTTTTTAATTTTAAAGAGGGAAAAACAAAACAAAACAAAAAAGTAAGAAAAACAAGGAGCAAAAGAGACAAATAACAATAACAGAAAAACCCAAAACAATAACAATATAGGCTTCTAAACAAGGTGGTAGAAACTTAGCAAAAGTTATTTTGCGTCATTATCGTCAGAAGAGTTACTCAGATTACCAGATACAGATGTGTGTTTTTGATTTGGTGTTGAATATTTTTGTGATATTTCCTATCTGCATTTTTCTTTTGCTTCCTTCAAATAATGTAAGTTCATTCCTTGTAGGCAGGCAAGGTATTTATATACTGAGTTGGTGCTGTTTGTACTTTGGAAGTTTGGATGAGGACTAATATTAGACACTTTTTCATCGCTTGGATAAAATATATCCAACACCTATACCTTAAAAACAGGAGAGGTTTATTTTAGTTTATAATTTTAGTGCTTAGTCACCAGGCTCTAAGAGAGAAGGGGCCTGACTGGAGGAGAGCTGCTCGTGTCAAGGTGGCAGAGAAGCAGAGAGAGAAGAGAGGAGCCTGGAGAGAAGTAGAGCCTGCCAGGTCTTGCCTCCAGTGACCGGATCTCTTCCTTCTGAGCAGACTCCATTTCCTAGCAGCACACTCAGCTGCAGACCTCATTAGTAGGTGAATTTCTGGTGAGTTCAGCGCTTCTCTGCTCCAGTCACTTCTAAAAGCCCTGCCTCTGAGAGCTTGTGACATTCTAGATCTAACCCCTAACGCCTAAGGCGTGGTATTCATTCCATGACTACTTTAACCGACTATGAGGCCTGAATGTGATCTTTACTGAATGTTTCGGGACTTCCAGGACCCCTCATGGAGTTTCAGCCTGTACACTCATAGTAGGGTCAGTGGGGTCTGAGGAGGGCCCCCAGGCAGCTATCTGAATCTCCTTTTTCACACAGCTCCCTCCTTGTCACTACCTTGCTCCACAGATTTCAGCTGCCTCGGCCTCCATAAGCCCCATTTTCTCGGCAACATTAGCTTACTGTGCCCTGTTTGTGTTCCCTTTCCCGAGGTAGACTGGAAGGTGGCATTCAACAGAAAGCTGGGACAATTGCAGGACTTCCTTTGTTTTATTTTTTTTATTTTAAAGAGAAATAAAAGTTTCAAAACAAGATAAAAATAAGAGGGTAACAATGATTAATATATGTTATTCTCTTTAAATTTCTCAGAGTATAAGATATCAGCATTTAATTGTTCAAACAATAGTAGCACAAATGTTTCTTTTCAAGAAACTCAGAGAAGTTAGTAGTGTAACTATTATATATATATATGTATGCTTTTCCCTTCCATCTTTTCAACAAACTCAGAGAAGTTAGTAGTATAACTATCATATATATATATGTATGCTTTTCCCTTCCATCTTTTCTCTGTTCTCCTATTCCAGTTTCTCTTTCCTTTTGAAGCTTCTTCCCATTTTACAATATCTGTTGTACATTTTGGATCTTATTTACTCTTTCAGCTTGTCAGACTATGGAGGCAATACAATGTTTACATACATGTGTCTGATTTATTTCACTTATGAGTATGGTCTCAAGTTGCATCCGTTTACCTATAAAAGTTTCCAGTTTATTCTTCTTTATGGCTGAATGGTACTCCATTATATAAAAAGATCACATCTTTTTTATCCATTCTTTTGTTGATGGGCATTTGGGTTATTTTCAAGATTTAGCTATTACAAATTGTGCTGCAATAAACATGGGTGCACATATATCACTGTGGTTTGATGTTTTTGATTCTTATGGGAAGATACCCAGAAGGCAAATAGCTGGGTTGAATGGAACCTCCAATCATAGTATTTTTTTTTTTTTGTACTGTGAATTGAACTCATGAACTCGACCTTCCCAGGCAAGTACTGTACCACTGAGCTATATGCCCAGCTCTAATCCTAGTTTTTTGAGCAATCTCCACACTGATTTCCACAGGACTTCAAAACAAGATAATAGGAAATCAATAATGATTACCATAATGCCTCTTGTCTTCAAAATAGCTGCCCATAACTTCAGACATAGTAAAAATCAACCAAAACAGAACATTGTAGAACTAATAAAAATAAAACAAAACACAATAAAGGACTTCAAAACAAGATAATAGTAAATCCAAAATGGCTACCATAATATATCTTGTTATCTTTGAAATAACTGCCCATGCCTTTGGGTATAATAAAATCAAACAAGACAAAACAGAATAAAACTCAACCAAACAGAGCAATGACAGTGATACAGGGCTTCAAAACAAGATAATAGGGAATTAACAATAGCTACCACCTTCAGAAGGAGATCCCCCATATATGCTACATTGTGTATTGTTATCTTCTGAATAGATGATCAGACTACCAGCCTGCAAAGTCAGTGAAATACTAAGCATTAAGTTGTATTTTACTTCAATAGCTATCATTGCAGCCTATGTTTCTCTGGATCAGCCAGTCGCTTATAGGGGTAGGGTGGGGAGAGGAAGACATTGGCTCTTCTTGTCTCCCAGCCGGTGTGCCAGAAGGGGCTGGTGTCTGGTGCTTCCCCCATCCTTTGTATGGTGCCGACTTGCAGAGAGGGCTTGGCTTCTTGCTGGTTTCTTGTTCTCTTCTGCAGTCCATGAATGATGCCAACTCACAGGAAAAGGCTGGCATCTGGTTCTCCTCACAGCAGCCCACGCATGGTGCTGACTTGTCTCCATTTTCTAGTATCTTCGTCAATCTCCTTTTTCAGAGTACTGTAGTTTTCAGTGTAGAAGTTTTGTCAATGTCCGTTTTCAGAGTACTGTAGTTTTCCGTGTAGAAGTTTTGTACATCCTTTGTTAGATTGATTCCTAGGTATTTGGGATGCTTTTGTGAAAGGTGTTGTTTCCCTAACTTCTCTTTCAGTGAGTTTATTATTCATGTACAGGAAGGCTATTGAGTTTTGAGTGTTTACTTTACATCCAGCTATGCTGTTGAATTTGCTTATTAACTCTAGTAGCCTTTTGGTGGAGTTTTTGGAGTCTTCTATGTAGAATATCATGTATCTGTGAAGAATGATAATTTAACTTCTACCTTTCCTATTGTTATTCCTTTTTACTTCTTTCTGTGGTCTAATTGATCTGAATAAAGTTTCTAGACTATGTTGAATAAGAGTGGAGACAGCATATATACTTGTCTTGTTCCTGGTTTTAGAGTTAAAGATTTCAGTTTTTGTCCATTTAGTATGATGTTGGCTGTTGTTTGTCATAAATGGTTTTTGTCAGATTGAGATAAAGACCTTCTATTCCAATTTTCAGTAGGGTCTTTATCCTGAATGAGTGATGGATGTTGTCAAAAGCTTTTTCTGCATTTATTGAGATGATCATGATTTTTTTTCTTGACTCTGTTAATGTGGTGTATAACATTTATTGATTTGTGTATGTTGAACCATCTCTGCATCCCTGGGATGAATCCCACTTGATCAGGGTGTATAATTTTCTTGATGATTTTCTGTATTCTGCTTGCCAGTATCTTACTGAGGATTGTTACATCTATGCTTATTAGAGAGATTGGCCTATAATTGTCTTTTTTAGTCAGGTTCTACCTGGTTTTGGTATCAGGGCAATGCTTGCTTCCAGGAATGAATTCGGGAGTATTTCTTCTTATTCAATTTCATTAAAGAGTTTGAAAAGTAGTAGTGTTGGGTCTTCTCTAAATCTCTTGTGAATCCATCCAGGCCTGGGACTTTGTTTGTTGGTAGGTTTTTAATTACATCTTTGATTTTATTGATATTTTTATAGGATTTTTATATCTTCTTGATTGAACTTTAGTAATTCATATGTGTTTAGGAACTTGTTCATTTCTTCTGGATTTTCCATCTAACTGGAATACAAGTTTTCAAAGTAGGAATAGATGATCTTCTGGATTTCTGCAGGGTACATCGTGATTCACCATTTTCATTCCTAATTGCATGGATTTGAGACCTTTCTTTTCTTTTTTGATAAGGTTGAAAAAGGGTTTATGGACCTTTCAAAGAACCAACTATTTGATTTGTTGATTCTTTGTATATTTTTGTCTCCAATGCATTAATTTCTGCTCTGATCTTTATAATTTTCTCTCTTGTATAAGCTTTTGGCTTAGCCTGCTCTTCTGTTTTTAGAATTTGGAGGTTCACCATTATATTGTTTATATGTGCTTGTTCCATTTTCCTGATATGGATATTTACTGCTATAAATTTTCCTCTTAGGACTTCTTTCATTTTTTCGCATAGGTTCCAGTACGTTGTATTGTCATTATCATTCAATTGCAAAAACTGTCTTAATTTCTTCTTTAATTTTATCTGTGACCCATTGGTTGTTCAGGAGGGTGCTATTAATTTTCAAGTGTTTATGAAGTTCTTAAGGTTTATTCTGCCATTGATTTTCAGTTTCATTGCACCATAGTTTGATAATATGCAAGTCTGTATCTTTTGATTGGTGAATTGAGACCGGTAGCATTGATGGTTATAACTGATATGTATTGATTGATCCTTGTCGTGTTATTTTCCTGTTGTTGACTCCCCCTCTTTTTTTAATCTCCACCTTCTGTTTAATTATTTACCTTGCATGGTGGATTCCTTCTATTGGGGTTCATGCAGTTGTAGTCTTTATTATTTCTTTCTAGAATGTCCTTCAAAACATTTTGAAATGCTGGTTTAGTGGTCTTAAATCTCCTCAGGTGTTTTTTGTCATGGAAGTGTCTTATTTCGCCATCAGTTTTGAAAGATTGTTTTGTGGGGTACATCAATCTGGGTCAAAGGATGTTTTCCTTTCAAACTTAAAATACCTCACTCCAAGTTCTCCTTGATGTGAGGGTTTGTGTTGAGAAGTCACCTGTGATTCTGATGGACTTTCCTTTATAAGTAATTTGTTTCTTTTCTCTAACAGCTTTTAAGATTCTATTCTTGTGCTGAATCTTGACTATGATATGGCTATTGATTTTCTTTGACTGTGGCTAATTGGGGTTTTATATGACTCATTTATCTGCATGCCAAATTCTTTTTCTCTACCTGGGGAGTTTTCTACCATGGTGTTTGTGAATAGATTTTTTATATCATTTGTGCTATCTTCTGATTTTTCTTGACTCCAATAAATCTTAAGTTAGTCTTCTTAGCCTCATCTAGAAGCTGTTTGATTGATTTTTTTATGTTTCCTTGCTATTTTTAAGAAATCTTTCTTTTCATGATCACTGACTGCAAGCTTGTCTTCTATATCTGAGATCCTGTCCACACATTGGTTTAATCTGTTATGAATACTTTTAATTGAATTTTTACTCTCCTGGTTAGCTGCTTGAATCTGCCTTATGAATTCCATTTCTTTCCTATGCTGAGCAGTCTTAGCTTCCATAATTTTCTTAAGATCATCTAATTTTTTGTTTGTATTTGCTGTAGAGTCACTAAGTATGGCATTCATTGTGTACTCCATCTCTGCAGTTATTTGAGAAATTATTTATGATTTGATTTTTTCCAGAGCCTCATTCAGTTGCTTTGTGTTACCACTTTAGAGAGACCAGGTGGAGGGCTTTCAGATTGTCCCACCTCATTGCCCCCTGGATTCGCCTTTGGTGAATTGGATGTCTGGAGTTGCATCTTGTTTAAGAGTCTTCTCATTTTCTTTTTTGTTTTTTAGCTCAGTTCCTAGGGTTGCACTTGTAAATTGCCTATGGTGGGTTGCTTTATTGCTAGTAATTAGAACCCTTAGGTAGTGAATATTTCTCCATGGCATCTTCCATGTGTAACTGGTTTTTGGGTTTTGAGTCTGTTGGAAGATCTTACCTCTTCCATTTGTTGGAGGTGAGAAGATGCTGGTTTTTGGTCCAGTCCCTGGTTCTTTTGCACTGTGGCATAGTATTTTCTGTGATGCCAAGTCAGTCTCAGACATGGAATACCAAGAAGAACAGCTGTTTAGAACAATTGTGTAACTTTTGGTGATGGTGGTACCAATAGCATCAAACACAGCCCAGAAAATGTGAAACTGAGCTAACCAGTAATTTGCCTCCTTAAAAATGTATGAACTAAGCTTGTGGTTATACAATAAAATGTAAAACAAATCAGAAAATTGTATGCAGTATACAAGTCCTTAATATGTCAATTTTGCCCCTAGGTTAAAATTTAAAATGGGTTAAGGAGAAAATAGAGAAGTGAAAGACATAGAAAAGATTTGAAGTAAGATTGGAGAACAAAGGGGGATCATGCTGAATTTGGGAAACTGATGCAGAAGACTGAAGGGAATAGAATAGTAGAACAGAATGACCAACCACAAAGAGGTTAGAAACCATGTTCATACTCATATAAAAACAATATCAAACAATGAAGGAGGAAAAAAACAAAAAAAGCAACATAAAGCAAAACAAAGCAAAATCACTACCTCCATAACAAAAAACAAACAAGAGACTGAGAAAACAAAAAAAGAAAAGAAAAGGAAAGAAAAGAAAAAAGTCCACTTCTAGGTTTGTCTCTATTGTCAGTGGTATATGACATGTGGAGACAGAGTTCTGAGCTGTGTTGATTTATCCCAGCAAGCTAGCAGTAGCTTTTTGGTGGGACAGTGAATAATCTCAGTGAGCCTGCACCTTCTGGATGGAATACCAGACTCATTCAGCCTGCAGTCATCAGTACATCTTCTGTGGACCTGAGCCCACCCGGGAGCTGCTAGATGGAGCCAGCCACAGCTGAGTTCTGACCTCAGCCCCTCTCCTAGATGGCTACCAGCCAATGGCTGTGTCATGTGGGATGACTGAGCCCTCACCACCAGCTTACACAGTGAGTCCTGTCTCATGGAGAAGGCATTGCTAGCTACCTCCTTCATGTTCACTGAAGTTTTTGTTTACACCCTCTCCATGGGCTTCAATTCATGCTTCAGACCCTTCCTGAGTCCAGGGGACCTACTTCCCTCCTTCTTGTCTTCCTCATGTTGCTATATTCCAACAGCTGGACAGCAACTCTCAGAAAGACTCTTTCTCTTCTGGTTACCACTGTGCCATCTTGGTGCTCCCCCTTACCTTGTTTATTGTCTACTCTTGGAGTTCGCTATTCTGTACTACCTGTTGTCCAGTGTCTGGAAATGATTGATACATATATTTTATCTAGTTTCTAGGTTAGAGCAAGAGATAATGTAATTACGGTCAGAACTAGAAACTTTTGTAATACTTTCTTATCTTCAAATTCTAACAGTTGAGGCTTAATTATGCATTGTTAGACATCACATCCTGCCAAATTCTATTTTACATTCATCTGCACAAAAATGGAAACAAACACAAAGTCTCCAATATAAAAAGAAGTTTCTGAAGGAAAACACAACTGGTAACTTTTGGCATTGCTTTTCCCCTAGTTCTTTTTTTTTTTTTTGGCTATCTTTGGCAATTTATTTTTCCTGTAGTGACTCATTAATGTTTATAACTGTATCAATGTCCATATCTTCTTTGTATCTGTATTTTCATATCTAAATTTTTTTCCTGTTTGTGCATGCATTTATGTTTCTGTTGTAACCCATATTTTCACTGATTTCCCTTTCTACCTGTATTAACACAGATAAAGAGAGATAAGAAAGCCTATTATTTAAAAATGCACACTCAGGTCCTCAGGGTTCAAATTTTACCCCCCAAATATTGTGTGCCTTTGGACAAATTATCTAATCTTTGAATGCCTAAGTTTTTTTATCTGCAAAATGAGGACAATATTAGTGTCTGCTTTGTAAGTTTGTAGTGAACACCAAATGAGTTAATAAATGTATGGAGTACAGTTAATGCTATATAAATTTTGTTATCTATATCTGATTACAGAGAAGGTTCTTACTGAATCCCTGGGGCTAAGCTATTAGTCATTTTTTTCTTTGTCTTGTCTTGTCTTGTCTTGTCTTTTCTTTTCTTTTCTTTTCTTTTTTTTGCTTCTAGTGCCTGGTTTGTTTTCATAAATGTTTGGAAGTAAATTTGCAGTTTCTTGGGGGATGAATAGAAATGAATGTGACTTGGAGAAAAAATGAAATTTCCTATTCATATGAATTTGCATTTTCTCAGCAACAGAGTATCCTTTCTCAGGTGGGCAGCCTGGCTCCTAAGAAGAATCCTGCTCAAGCAGATCATAGAACATCTGATAGCTGTTCTCCAGAATAACTCGAAGCCTTTCTATTCGCAGCCACACACAGTGGTTTTCATGGTGTAGCCAGCATCAGTCACCCTTCCTGAATTCTCTTTTCTTTCTCCTCACACAGCCACTGCAATTTCAGTCTGCACTTTATGCTATCTTCCCCAAGGCCTCTCAATCTATTACAACTTGCTTATGCAGAGCAATTTATCTCTTCCGGCTTCTATTTCCTTATTTGCATTTTCTTCTCTACCACATTCCTCATCAAAAAAGCCTCCTTTAATACAGACAACCACCCTTCTTAAAGATCGGTGTGGAATTATCAATAAGTAAAAAGGTGTCTTTTACTACATTAGTAAAACTATTCCAGAAAGGATGAAATTATCAAGAATAGTAATTCCTCAAGGAATAGAAAACATAGGATTCTGCAAATAGGACTTGAATTTTAGCTTGTTTGTCTTCTGATCTCAGTTGTTGTTTTTCCCCACATCACACTCTTTATATAGTTTCATTTGCCCTAGAGGTATCCAGTGGACCAAGGGTCTCTAAGGAGGATGCTGAACTGTACTCTTAGCTTTGTGTGTGTGTGTGTGTGTGTGTGTGTGTGTGTGTAGGATAGAATGGGATAAAGTCAGTTACTTCATGCCAGGACTAAAAGGAAAGGAAGAAAAAGAAACCAGGCTTCCATAATCCCCCTCAAAGGCACATCCCCAGTGACTTAAAAGTCATGCACTAGACTTCACCTCTCAAAATCTTTACCACTTTCCAGTAACAACAGGTGGGGAGTAAGCCTTCAACACATGAGCCATTGGAGCACATTTAAGATGTGAGCAACAGCAGTATGTGTATGTGAGATGGTTGGTTTCTCACCCCCTGCCACGCTTAGAAGTCACATTTTCTTTCTTCCTTTTACTATACCAGGAGAAACCTAGAGTTATATTTTTCTGTCCTTGAGTCATCAGAAAGGATGCCCAAGGCAATGACAATTCTACGTCTCCTTTTTAAGGCTGCTAACAGAAAGTAAGTGGCTATTTCCTCCCACTTTTTACTTCTGGCACTGGTACTCCCAGTATACTTTTCTCCTAGTTGAACACCATAGAGAAAAATAAAAGGATGGTGAAAATGTCAGAAGTTTTCAATCTGTTTACCTGCAGGCATGTAGAATGCTGAATTTCTTTTCCATGTAACTCTTAGGGCTTAAAAGACAGCCTATTTTCTTCTATTTGATGTGGGTGAAGCACGCTTGTGTTGGGATCATACTATCTTAATGTGTTGTGCTGTCTCTAACTGAGAGTTTACAGAGTTTTGCTTTGTGTAGTGAAAGTGGTGAGAAACAACTAGAAACTGGACTTGTTCCAAACTGTAGAAAGGTGACTGCTGAGCCCTGATGGGTTCACTGTTGTTTTCAAATCCCATAAATGACGGTGCTGATTGCATGGGATTTGCAAGTGTAGACAATTAAATAATAGCTGACATTCACTTTTTTAAAAAGCAGAGCCCATGATTGATGGTCCTGCATCTGAATTCAGTCATGCTGAGGACCAGAGAGGAGATTAACATGAATTGCATGTAGTGTTTGTCAGCTACAGTGAGCTGATCTTGGCTGAAAAGGTAAAAGTGTGTGTCCATTTTATAATAAATACTTTACTGTAAGTGGATATTAAAAGGTGCCTTTGTTGATAGATCTTCCTGGTTCTTTAACAGTAGGACATAGGCATCTTTAAGATTCATCTTGTTAACATAGAGGTCTGAGTGTGACACTTTATCATCACACCTTAAAAACCCAATACATATGCACAGATATGCAGCATTGCTTACTATTTGTCATGCGTGCAAAAGGGTCTGGCAGTGGCAACATACCCGGGTGCATTATCTAAATTAATCCATTGAGGGGTATTGAATCACTTAATCACAACACAGACTTGCTGCCTTGGTGGGCATGCTCTCCCTTCATTAGATTTAATATATTTCTCATTATACAAATCTGCTGCTGTGACAATAAGTCCTGTTCATAAATCAGTTTGCCCTTTCGCTTTGCAGATGCGGAGAACTTTCATCAAACAAGACGTAAATGGGGCCTCATAGACAGGAGGTCAGAGCAGTCATCGCTAGATATTAATATCTATTCATTAAGATGATTTTTAATAGCATATTTTAATGGGCATAGGTAAAACAATTATGATTCTCATTTCTCGTTCACCTTGTAAACAAGAAACAGGAAATGTAGTAATGTGGAATACTAAGAACTCTGAGGATGAGACCTCAGTTTTCTTCCTATTATTCCTTCTGCATGCAAACCAAATGCTTGTGGCTCAGTTGGTCAGGAAGTCTCTGAGGTTACCATGGAGAAAGCTGGAATAGAGGCTGATTAAACAGTAAGGCATAAAGAAGGATGTACACATAAAGATAAAGTTTTGGAAAAATATCTTTTGTTGTTGCTTTCGATGGTAACAGTGTTCTACACACCAGAGATTTCAAGTAGTATTTTTGAAATCAAATACTGATTTATTGCATATTCAGTACATATCCTAGCACATTATTGACCCTGTTTTTTATGTTCTTGATCACATTCTCCAAAGAATTGTCTCTGTCATTGATCTTTTCAAAGAACAAGATTTTCTTTTCCATTAATCGTTTCAACTGTTTTCATTTTGCTATTATTTTATTTCCTTAATGTCTATTCTTGTCTTTATTAATCTCCATTCCTCTCATTTTCTTGATATCATTCTTTTATTAGCTTTCATGAATTGAGAGTTTCATTTATTTTGTTTGCTTTCTCTGTATCTCAGGCACACAGCAAGACATTAGTCATAGTCCTGCTTGTGGCGCACTATCAGTTCACATTCGTCTGATTGCTTATTTAGCACAACAAGCTCATAAAACTACCACCCAAAAGCAAAGTTAGGAGTTTGACAGTGTCTTCCTCTAACCGCATGACATCTTTATCGTATCTCCCTTGTTCCTCTGCTTGAGGGAAACATCATCCCTAGTCCCAGATCTTTGTCTCTTGTTTTACATAGGTTTGTTGGATTCCTATGTATACTTAAAATTATATACCTTTAAATTAGAAAATATCAGGCCCTCTAAATTCAAAGACCCAATCCAAAAATGGGCCTCTGAGATGAAAACACACTTTCAGCTGAACAAATACGAATGGCAAATATATACATGAGAAAATGTTCAGTATCATTGGTCATTAGAGAAATGCAAATTAAAACAACTCTGAGATTTCATCTCAGTCCAGAAAGAATGGCCAAGATCAAGAAAACCACCAACAATAAATGCTGGAGAGACTGTGGGGAAAAAGGAACCCTTCTTCACTGTTGGTGGGAGTGCAGACTGGTGCAACCACTGTGGAGGTCAGTCTGGAGGTTTCTCAAAAAGCTAAGACTGGAAGTCCCATTTGACCCAGCTATTCCGCTTCTGGGCATATTCCCAGAAGAACTGAAATCATCTTATCACAGCGATATATGTGCACCCATGTTCATAGCAGCACAATTTGTAATAGCCAAATCTTGGAAACAACCCAAATGCCCATCAATTGAAGAATGGATAAAGAAGATGTGGTACTTTTGTACAATGGAGTACTATTCAGCTATAAAAAATGATCACCTTGAGGCTTTTATAGGTAAATGGATGTGACTTGAGCCATACTCATAAGTGAAATAAACCAAACCCACATGTGTAAACACCACATTGTCTCCCTAGTGTAAGAAACTGAAAGACTCAATAAGATAGAAAATTCCTGATAAATATGGAAAAAAGGTTCTGAAGTCCAACAGTGCTTTTATTCTTTGATTTGATTGGTTTAAGTCCCTTTCCTAACAATTTGATTGCAATATGTGAAAGATAGGAGCAGCTCTTTTGAAAAATGGGACACTATGGTAGCCATCGCTGGTTTCTTGTTGGCCAACTTGATGGCCTGTAGTGCTCTTTTGTTGTATCTGGTTTTGTATTGCTTTGTTTTGTTTGAGTTTATTATCTGTAAATG
>RJWT010020240.1:0-18044 GCA_004365215.1 Cuniculus paca
CAATCATCTAACCACTTTACCGACAGCCTGAAAACTGTGAACCATTTCCTGCAGGGCCACCTTCTCTAGCCAACTCTTGATTTAAGACTGTGGATAATGTGGGCTCTAATGAACTCTTTTATAGTCTGTCCTTTGTTTTAAAATGATGCATAGAATTTTACACTAATTGCGGAGTTTGCATTTCCTAGCATCACAGTCTGTTATTGATGAGTACGCATAGTTACATGAAAACACGTGCATATTAATCAATAATTTATCTCCAGTCCCAGGCATCTGTGTAATGCCTTTCCTTTAGCACATTAGCAGGAGAACAGCTTCTTGGTGAGCACGGATTCTGTTGGTTAGAATTACAACAACCCACCCACATCCTGCTCTACTAGAGGTAGATGGATTGCAACACCGTGCTTGCGTTTGACATTTCTTTCTGCTTTTCCTGTGAGTGTTTATTTTCTGTAAGCTTGTAACATCAGGCCATTGGTTGTTGTAAGTCATGCATTATTCAGGCTACTAGGGTTTCTTTCCATCAGTATTATCAGCATTAGTGTTCTGTCTAAAGAGGCTCAATTATGTGGGAGCTCTGGAGCAGTTCGTTCTTTTCACAGTTGTCACGCAGTGATAGCAGAGACTTCTGTAGAGTAGATCTTTTTATTTTGTTGTGTCAACTGGAATGAAATAAGCTGGTGTGAGGAGACCTAACCATCACCTTTTACATGATTGTATCTTTTACAAATAATTATTGTATGAAATCTGAAAAAACTAGAATGCTTAAGAATTGGAAATATATGAGGAGGAAAATAAACCCACCTGTAATTTTATCACTCCATTGATTGTTCTTGTTTTGTTTTGTGTTGTAGTATTAAGGGTCAAATCCAGGGTTGCTCACCACAGAGCTACATCGCTGGCCCTTCTATATTTTTTATTTTTAGAGAAATTCTGATTGAATTTCCTGGTGAGACTTGAATTTGATATTTCCTTGCTTCAAACTACCAGGTACTGGGATTATAGGTATGTACCACCACACTTGGGTGTCTTCTGGTATTAAAAAAAAACAATTCTTTCAAAAATAAAGTTTATGTTAGCTGTGGTAACATGTGATTGTAGTCCCTGCTACTTGAGAGGCTGAGGCAGGATGTTCACAAGTTCCAGGCCAGCCCCAGTAATTTAGTGACTTAGGGGGACTCTGTCTTAAAAAATAATAAAAGAAGGGCCAGGGATTTAGCTCAGTGGTGCAACACCTGTCTGGGAAGCGTGAGGTCCTGAGTTAGATTCCTGGTACCCCCCTCAAAAAAAAAATAATGAAAGAACTGGGGCTATAACTCAGTGATAGGCTGTGGTGCAATCCCTGGGACCGGGGTGGGGGTGGGGAAGTGCTGGGGACCAAGCTCAGTGGCAGAGAGCTCTTAGCTAGCATGCTGAGGCTCTGGGTTCAGTCTCCACCAGCAAAAAAATAGCTGATGAAAAAATAAGTTTATATTTACATACAATTTTGAATTTTGATTTATTTTAGCAGTTGGTCATATTTTTTTACCATATAACATTTAAAAACCTTGTGTATACTCATATTTATCATTTTCAACCTTCTTGATTTTCAATTACATTTTTCTGTGGTCTTATTTTTATCAATAATGTTGCACATCCTTGTTTACAAAAGTTTGGTCTTATGTTTGATTATTTCCTCAGAACAGAATTCCGGAAGTGAGATTATCAGGCCAAAGAACATTTAAAATGCCCCATCATTCTGTTTTGCTTATGTTGGTGTGGTCATTCGTGATGGAAGGTTGTGTAGCTGTCTTTGCAGTAGTGCTTTCGTGCAAGTCAGGACAGCATTAGTTTACTAAAACAACCAAAGCAAGTCAAGGAATAGCCTTCTAAGGCTAGAAGCTGCCTGACGTCTCAGTGGACCATCTTTCCTTAGCATGTAATTTTTGATGATTTAAATAGCCGTGTCTTATAGCCGAACGTAGAGTGGAAAGATGATGTGTGTCTGAGCTTTCAGATAGATAACAGGAGATTTGAAGCCGCTGTGGAAAGTGAGAGCTGCTGTCTATGGCCTCATTACCGGGTTTTATCTGTGTTTTTACCTCTGTCACAAAATTTTTTAGTGGCCTCAGTTTTTAAAATTAATTACAACAAAATTAGTGGAGAGTCTAATCTAATCAAAACAAGTTGCATCTGAAATAACATACCTGTTCATTTACTTATTGGATCTTAAGTAATGGAATCTAAAATGCACAATGATGGTCATAGCATAATACAATCTGACTTTAATGTAACATTGCAACTTTGACCTCATAAAGTATGCAGGAAATACTAAATTCAAAAAATTGCTTTAGTAGAAATGTTGTGACCCTGTTACTTCATTTTAGCCCTCTATCTGAAGATATCTTAAGGAATATTAGTAAATCTCACCTCCCCTAAGAAGCAATGTGAAATGAATAATGATATTTAATGTGGTGACTCCTTACTTAATTTAACCATCTTTCACATTTTAAAGAGTAGTACAAAACCTCACTTCTTCTATAAGTACATGAAATGAAGAATGGTTTTTATTCCTCTGTTCAAGGTGGCAGAGCCCATGTCTGTTGCATTATAAAGTAACCCTAAATCCTCAGCATGCTAAATGCCATGTTTTGAGGTCCTCTGCTTGCTGCTCTTTCTGCTTGGGCATCTCTCTTTAAGTTCTGCATCAGTAGACTTCTTACTGATGGTAAAAGGAAGGTAGCCAGGAATGATTAGAATACTTGGTTTCATTTAAAGATCGTGCCTGTGAAATTTCCGGATAGTAGAAAAGACCTTTGTCAAATTCTTGATGCTTTCTCATCAAGCCCTGGTTATCTCATCTGTTAATGAGGAATAACATTGCCTTGAAGGTATAATGGAATAATGAGTAAAATACCCTATTAATAGAGAATCCTATTAATAAATCTTATGGTTAATACATTGTGTCAACTTGCACAGTTTAGAAGTTTAACTGAGAGACTCAGCAGGGAGCCAGGGTTCTTACTTTGTAAATATCCTCATCCTGTGCAAAGGAGGGCAAGGACATTTTGTGAGTGTTACACCCACCCTGAAGGTAGAGGGGGGCTGTGTACAATATAAGGGATGGAGAAGAGGCTTGCATTGGCCCTTTTGCTCTGGCTGCTGCCTTGAACTGTTGTCCCTGTGCCATGTATCACCCTGCCTTGGAGCCAGCTGATTATGGACTGAAATCCACAGAAACTGTAAGCTAAATAAACCTTTCCTTGCTTCACTTTGGGTGTCAGGTGTTTGTCTCAGCAATGAAGAAAAAGTAACTAAAACAATAAAAGATTGTAATTTTCTTATACTTGTATGTAAAATATAAGGAAAATTAGGGCTAGACTAACCCTAATATACTGAACATGCAACACTCAGAAAAGTAAGACCTATAACTTGTTTTGCCTTTCCTTGAAATGTAGATGCATCACCAGATACTGAATTAAATGCTAAGCTTAGTGTGTAGGTTTGAAATTGCTGGGATCAGCTTTCCTTACTCTCAGAAACCATTATTGTAAATATGAGATGTGACTGAAAAATACAGTGAATGTTTAATTTTTTAAATTTTTACAGTAAAAGACACACTGACATTAACTGCCCTCAAAATACTCCCCCTTACTTCAAACACACTTATCCCATTATTCTGACCACTGAAGCAGTTCTGGAAGGCCTCTTTCATTAGTATCTTTAGTTGTACTGTTGTAGCTGCCTCAATATCCTGAATTGATTTAAAACATTTACTTTTTATGGTCATTTTGACTTGGGGAAGAGCCATAAGTCGCACAGTGCCAGATCTGGTGAGTAAGGTAGGTAAGATCACACTGTAATGTTTTTATGAGCCTGCCTTTCTGTTGGATGGCACTTGGCAGCAGCATTCGCCATGTTTTTTATGACAGCTCATAAAGACATTCATAATTGCCATCCAAGATAACTATGCCACTAATCTCTGTTCATCAAAAAGAACAATTTGTGCTGTCATTGTTTGAATGTTTGATCATTTTTTATGCCTAGATCTTGTAACCTGACCAACTATATCTAAGATAACAATATGGAATGTATTAACTAGTATTGATTTCTTACTGTTTTTTTTAATTCTGTATTATTTCTTTTTTTCTGTTTTGCTTTCAAAAAGAAAAAAAAAAGGAAAAACAAAACAAAACAAAACACAAGGAAAAAAGACATTCATGAAAGAGGACTTCCAGAACTGCTCCAGAAAGTGAGACGAATGACGGGATATGTGTATTTAAAGCAGTGGGGAGTATTTTGACAGGGACTTTTGGCAATGTGTATTATACTATAACAATTTCTTATACTATAATAATTTCTTATTATACTATAATAATTTCTTAGCCTGGATATAGCTCAGCGGCACAGCACCTGCCTAGCAAGTGCAAGGTCCTGAGTTCGATTCTAGATACCAAAAAATAAAAATAAAAAATAAAAAAAAATTTCTTAAAAATTTAAATATTTACTCTATAGGTTGATCATACCTTACATATAGCTCAGAAAATCACAGTACATGTTCAGGAAGAAGACTCATTTTCCATGAAATGTTCAAATTGTTTCTAAAAGGATTTGATGTGTTCTTTTGTGACTCAGGTTTTGAGCTCTTGTGCTCCTGATACAGGAAAACTTCAGTGCTCAGAATTACCAATGTGGGGCCGAGTGTGGTAGAGGACACCTGTATTCCCAGCACTGTATTCCCTTCTGAGGCAGGAGGAGCACCACAAATTCAAGGCCAGCCTGGACCACATAGTGACACCCCGTCTTAGAAAAAAAAAAATTGCCAATGTGATCTGGTCACTCATCACAGTGAGCCAGTAGTCCTGTAAATTGCTTGGACACTTTCTGAACCAGTGGTTATACCAAGTGCTCCCTCAGAGAAGGGGGAGGCTTTAGTCCTCCTGTGACCTGCAGCAGCTCCCCCTTCCTTGAATACAGAGCTCATGTTGCGTGCTGAGCAAGGGCAGCTCCAAGATAGATGAGACACCAGATTCCATGGAGACTGCTGCCCAGAAGCGGGGGGCCCCCTCAGCAGGAACTGTTGGTTTGCCACTTCATCCAGTCCGTTGCTGTTTATTACTTCCCTGAGTCCTAGAGGTGGTGGGCATCATAGCAAAAACATGATGTGAAGCTAGGTCGTGTTTTTGCATTATGGAATAGGATACTATAGTATACTTGAAGAAGGATGCCCTGCACTGGTTAAAAGTATCACTCTGTAGTTATTAATGATTGATATAATATTGCTTTAATTGGTCAGTGCCCCTTCATTGAATCATCTAACTTCTCACTTCAGATGATCATTGCTCAGAAAGCTAGTTTCTTATAGATTATATCATTGACACTTACGATCTCGTGGTTGATGACCTCAAACTCCCATACTGGAAATAATGAATAAAAACATTAAAGTTTTCAAGTCCAAGCCAAAGCTGCTATATTCACTGAAATTACTTAAGGTCTGTGAGTTTGTCAGAACTCTGCTCTGCTGCTACTTTCCAATGACTTTCTGTTCTCATCGCTACCATAGCCTTTTAGATCCACCCTGACCATAGCATTTGGTACATTCTATTCAATCATTGGATTCCACTTTTGTTTTATTAACAAAGTGTGAGGTGTTCAAGGGGAGGAGACCTGTCCTTTTTTTTTTTTTTTGTGGCACTGGGGATTGAAGTCACGACCTTGTGCTTGCCAGGCAGGTGCTTAGACTGCTGAGCTAGATCCCCAGCCCTGTTTTTGAGACAGGGTCTCACTGTGCTGTTCAGGCTGGCCTTGAGCTCACTTTGTAGCCCAGGCTGGTCTTGAACTCACAACAATCCGCCTGTCTCAGCCTCCCGAGTGCTGGGATTACAGGCGTGAGCCACAACGCTGGGCTTCCTCTTTAATGATACTCTTCAGTATTAGAATGTGACCCCATTGTAAATGAAAGCTAGTAGTGAGTGTCCCCAGATTATCTGGTATTGACTTGAACATGGAGTGTGATACAAAACACTCTAGTTCTAAAACGCTAGTTATTTGACATCATTTCTGTGTAACTTACAACTGTGACATAAATTATATAACATGAATTTGAGTAGCTGGATTTATACATGAACAACAGAATTTAACATAGGATTTAAAATAAGAGGGATTAAATAAGGGAAAAAGAAATGGCCTACAGCTTGTAAGCATCCCTGAAACCTTTAGAATCCATCTCTGTCCATCATGATCTTAGCTCTGCTTCAGGTCCATCCCTAACTCATAAGCCTGGTTTAGAAGGAGAGTTAGGGAGCGTGTAATTGGCCGGCATTTCTGTTGAGGTAAATTGAGTTGGGATAATGGAGACTTTCTGTGGTGTTAAGCTCTGGGGAGTCAGAGCAGGCCTTGCTCCTTGTGAAAGGCAGAGCTGCTGACCTCCCCTGCCATGAAGTCTTCTCTCCTGTGGTGACCTGACACTACTCATTGAATAAATCAAGGCCTCCGGCAGGTTAACCCCAGGGTATTTCTAATGGATACTAAGAAACATCAGAGTGGTGTCTGTTGGATTTATTCTCAGTTTCTCTGGGAAAATTCTTTTGCATTTCACATGAATTCTTTAGCTAGAAACACAAACTAATTTATATTGAAAATTACTATATGAGAAGTGAATGTTTGGGTAAGTGTTCATGTTTTTAATGTGTTTTCAGAAATAACTGTTGTATTTTAGAAAATAATGCATCTAGCAGTATTTCTAATAGGTATTGTTAGGTTCTGAAATACAGAAATGAAAAAGGCAGATGTTCTCTTTAGCAAGTCTAAGCTACCTGTGATAAAATGTGAAGAAAATTTTGTAATATCTTGGAGTTAATACCACAGAAAACATCGTGTGTTGTTTTGTACTGCAGAATGCCGCAGAACTAAACCAACTGGTTATCTATATATGAGAATTACAAGTAGACCTTTACCTCGTGTCATAAACAAAAATAAATTCTAAGCGAATACAATACCTAACTGGAAAAGGTGTAGGAAAGTACCTAACTGGCATATATATCTTTAACTGTTAAATAACGGCACTCGAGGAAACACCTGGAGACTGAGATGGTGGAAAAGGTTAGATTTTATTTCACCTATATACAGGCAGGCTGACATCGGAGTGATGTCATCCCCTATCTAGGGGGCAATATATAGGGTTTAGGGTTGGGAATCACAGACTCAAAGAATCTGAATGGAATGTTTGAAGTTGAAGCTGTGTGTAGATAGAGCTGCCGTCAGCAAGACTGCAGGTCTAGTTCTAAATTTCTTTATGGGACAATTGAACATAGATGTCTTGTGCTCTGGGTGAATAATTTGAGGATGACCGTGCCCAATGTACTTACCATTGTTGTCCCCATTGACATGTTCTGAAATTTTGTTTTTTTTTTTCTTTCTTTTTATACTTGAAAAAATAAATAAGTGAATTTCTTTATGGCCTTCACTTGCTAAGGGCTACCTGTTGTTTCCCATTGTTTGTTAAGGGCAGCATAAAGGTCTCATGTCAGGCTTGACAATAACCTCAGAGAAGAAAAGGACTTTCAATAAGTTACAGAAAGCACAGCCAACCCTAAATTTTTTAAAAAATAAATTTGACTGATATATAACTTTTTGTACATTGAAGGAAATTATCTACAAAATTAAGACTTTTTGGTTCAGCCTACCAATAAGGGAGTATGCTGCATAAATAGGAAAAAACAAATCCAGTAGAAAAAGTAAACTATGGGTAGGTGTAGGCTATTCCAAAAGAGAACATGTAAGCATCCAAAAGACATACGAAATCATTCTTAATGATGATAGTAATCAAAGAAAAGTAAATTAAACTCACAGTGAAATTGCATTGGTATCAGACTGAAACAAAGCAAGGAAAAGTCATAGGGTGAGATGCTGGCAAGTATGAGAAATAAGTGCTTCTGTAAGTGCTCATTGGGGTATGGATGGGGTGATACTTGAAGAGTAGTTAAATGAAAAAAATAATGGCCTGGTAGCTTGTACCTGTAGCCCTAACACTCAGCAAGGTGAGGCATGAGGATCCCAGTTTTAAACCTTGGCCTGGGCAATTTAGTCATCTATTGGGACCCTGTCTCAAAATAAAAAATTAAAAGGGCTGGAGATGTAGCTCAATGCAAAGGCCCTGGGTTTAATCCCCACAAGCATTGGCAAATTAGGGCTACGTAGATCAGGTTAACACAGTCTCACACATGCTCTGTTGGGAAAGAAGAACATAGCAGATGTTGCTTTCCAAAGCACGTGGGTCTCCTCGTCACACTGATAGCATCTATGACCATTGGCATTATCAGGGATTCCAATGACTGAGGTTCCTGTGGAGTCTCTTAAGACCTCAGCCTGTAACATGTGGATGTCTGTAGGATTTCAGCTTCTGCCAGTGCTAGGTAAGTGATTCACAAGAATGCAACCAGAAGCACCAAGCACTGGGCTGATTCACAAACAACCAGAACATGTATGCCCTCAAGCCATTCATGGACCATCCAGCCCCAGACCCAGGGAACTCAGGTCCCTGCTCAGGTGTGAGGCACATGAAGGCTTGCTCTTTGCTTTCTTCTCTGGGGCAACTGAAAAAGATCATTTTTTTCTCCTTTTGCCACCATTCACATGGCCATTCTTCTCTTTTTGAATTTTTCCCTAAGTTTTTATAATTTTTAAATGTATTTTATTTTTAAAAATTCTTTTGTTGTTGGTGATTGATGCTATTCAATGCTGTGCTACATCCACAGCCCTTTTACTTTATTTTTATTTTGGGACAGAGTCTTGCTTTGTTGCCCAGGCTGTCCTGTACTTGAGATCTTTCTGCCTCACCTTGAGTAGCTGGGATTATGGGCATGGTCACTGAATCAATTTTTTTCTTGCAAGAATTTTCTCTTGGGTGCTCTGGAGTGAGTTGTTTTGATGTTTTAGTGATTGTGTGAGCTCTTACTACTTTTTTCTTGTATGAAATGAACATGTCTATTTCATAGAATTCCATTTTGTTGTACTGTTTTGGGAGAAATGCTGTTTCATCTTTTCTGTAGCATCCATGAGTTCATAGATTTCTGTCTTCCTTTCCAGCTATGCCAGACTGAAGCGTTACTGTCGCCATTAGGCAGTACCCATGTGCACTTTTCCTAAGGAGGCAAAGTTACTTTTTTAGGGGGTTTCTTTTCTAGTCTTCTGAAACCTGGCATAGGTTACAGGAATATGCTGCGAGGTTGGCAAGACCAGTGAGGCAATACTGAGCATCCAGCCCTGCGTGAGGAGCTTGTCTAGAGGAACCAGCAGTGTGAAGGGGAAACTTGGCAGCATTTTCTAGAGGTATAGAACCAAAGACTTTAGACGTCAGGGCTGGCCATTTTCTAGCTATGTGATCTTAAAGAAACTCTTGAACTTGAGAAAGACTGATAAAATGTAAGCCATAGTTTCATCTACTGATGGAAGGATGGAAATACTAAAGCATCTCATAGAATTGTGTAGTTTAGTTTATTTGAAAATGTGCTGTAAATTATAATGTGCTGTCTACATATGACTTTAGCATCACCAACATTTCTTTTTAGGATATTGAACAGTCTCTGGGTCTTTTTTTTGTTTCATCCATACATGGTGCCTGTATGCTTGTAGTTCCATACAGAGGAGCTTTTATCCCCATTTTCTTAGTGGCTTTTGCTTATTAAAGGGCAGATTATTTATCTATAAATGCATCGCACCTGGGACCATTGAGGGGCGATTGCTCTCTGGAGCACTGAGGCTGTGCTCAAGGGTTTGGGATCAGTAAAGAGAAGCTGCCAGATTTCTGTATTTCCTTCCTAAAGAAGTCAGGTATTCAGAGCCTACAAATCTGCCAAGTTAACAAAAACATTGTATAAGTTGATTTTAGACATGGAAAATTCTTGAATATGGAAAAATTCCAGGTCCTTCAGTACACTCCTGGGTGAAGTAGGTCCAGCTCTTATGAACCCAGGAGATTCCAAAGAAAAGTGTGGTGAAGTAAAACCACCCAGACTGGCAGCTTAGTCTGTTCTGGTATGACTGGAGGGAGAAAGAAACAAGAAGACTTTGGTCATGTAATGTCTTTGGACTGTGACTGTGCTCAGCAATATGCTGGAGAGTGGACAGTGGGCACTATGAATTTTCAGAGAATAAACAAAGAACTTGGATTTTGCGCACAGGTCAGCTCTTGGTGTATATGCAGTCTAAGACTGCCGTCTCTAGAATGAGAAAAAATATAAATGCATGTCTGTCATTAATTTGTGGGTTGATTTTGAGCAATCCAATCACTATTTGTATCTTTTCCTATAAATTAAGAATACTGCTTGCCTCTGCCTGCTTTGAAAGTCTATGAGGATTGATCACAACGTGAATGTGATTTACTATGGAAATATAAAAGTTAAAATGTTAGGGTTTAATTTGTATGTAATTTAGAATAGCTCAGTAGTATTCTTAAAAAACAGGTTGCCTATTTTCCTAGTCAAGAAATGTGACTTTTTGTGTTGGTACATCTTTTGTTCAAATATATTGTTTGTTAGACTATTAGATCAATAAGCAGACCTAACTATAAAGGATGTTATGGTTTAGACCAAGAATGTTCCGAAATAGCCTCACGTGTTCAGAGGTGAAGCTTTTGGAAGATGACTGGATCATGCACTCAGTATAGCTGACTTGATGTTGGGAGGTAGGGTCTGGTTGGAGGTGGTCACTAGGGGTGTGACCTGGAAGTGTATAGTTCCCTTCTAGGGTCCTCGCTTCTCTCTCTGCCTCCTGATCACTATGATGAGAGCAGCTTTCCTCCCTGACCCTTCTGCCATTCCATAATCAGCGCCTGCTGATTATGGACTGAATACTCAGAAAACTATGAACTGAAATAAACCTCTTTTCCTTTTAAGTTTTCAACTTAAGGAGGTTATTGGGTGTTAGGTATTGCATCCCAGGGATAAGAAAGTGACTAAGATGAAATATGAGAATCTTCAGAGTAACGAAATGTAAACAATAAAAGGCTGTTAGCATTAAAGGACCTAGCACACATTATGTTCAATGTGATAGTGATTTAATTTGTGATTTAATAAATAAACATGATTTGCAGGACATGAGATCAAAAAAATGGTTGGTTTTAATGAGGGAGAGAGATTAATTGGAAAAGGAACTGAAGGAGCTTTTTTAGGGTGATGGGAACATTCCACATTTTGAGTAGGGCGTTAGTTGTACAGGTATATACTTTTGTCAGAACTCACTGAAGCAAACACTTAAAATCCATGTATTTCCTGCATACTTCAACAAAAATAATGAAGGTAGAAAAATGTTTAAATGGAAAAATTGCTAGGCACGAAAGCAGTAATCAAGTGGATACAGATCATCAGAGTACAAGTGGAGCATCTGATCATGGTGGGAAGAAGAGTAAAGATTGGCTGAACGAAGGGAGAGACCTTTAAATCCCAGAAACCATGTGCCCAGGGCTCAGAGAGGGCAGGGTGCACACTGTGTGAGGCAGGACACCAGATTCGTTTTCAAAAAGATTGTGATGGAGGAACAGTGCTTTAATGGGTCTTCGCATAAAGTAAGAATTGCAATAGCAGCAGGTAGAAACTGTTATATTTTGTTGGATTATTTCTGCATAAGTTATATGTTTGTCTTAATGTGCTCCTTGTGAGAATTCAAGTATTCTGGTTAAACAGCCTGAAGTATGATATTCATTGCTATCTCTAACATCTCCATTAGTTAGAAGGCTAGAACTTACTTAGTTATTAGCTTCTTTAGCTGCATATAATGTGTACTTTGATGACTTTTGTTTTATCTTATTACCTTTTTGATTTTTTACTTAGTATCCATTGTGAGGAATTGGATGTAGAAATCAGAAAGTTTAATATAAGCTGGACTTGGTGGTATAGGACTATAATCCCAGCACTTGGAAAGCTAAGGCAAGAGGATCACCTTGAGTTCCAGGCCATACTTAGTGAGTTCAAATCCAGCCCAAACCACGTAGCAAGACTTCATCTCAATAAGCAAAACAAAAAAGTTAACCTATGTTAACGAATTCCTTTTCTAGACTATCTCAACTCAAGGGTTGCTCATCAGTTACAGGAATGTTTTCAGCCAACCCTGGCATGGATTACTAAGAAATTCCCACATTCAGTCAGTTTGACTGAATCTATTACCTCTTGGTCTAAAAGCTCTTGAATGCTAATTATTGTATTATTTTCCTCAAAGAACAGGAAAGAGATTAAGGTGACACACATAATTTGACTTGAAATATAAAACAACAACAAAAAAGAGCAGTGTGGTTTGTGGTATGTAAGCTATATGCAGAATGCAAGTATGAACTTCAAACAAGTATCTCAAGAAAGATACCCATGACATGTATTTGAAATACCTTGGAAATATTTCATCATTGTTAAATTTGTAGTGTAAATTGAAGCAGACTGAACTGTTACAACTAATAGAAATGGAAATGCATCCATTTGATCTGGTAAATTACTGCTGTCTTACTGTTGGCAAAAAAAAGGTTATCAGCACCTCGCAGACTAACCGATGATGATGGGAAGCTCCCTCTGAGGGACGATAATGTATATTAACGAACCTCAGAGAAGGCAGATACATTCAGAATAGTGTGGTTACCGACACTGTCTCAGTCAGCTTGGCGTTTATCAGATTTCTTTAGTTAACTGCTGTCTGACTGGAGTTAGAAGCTGCTTTCACCTGAATTGGTCCTATTCCAATTTTTACACTGTGTAAATATAGGCAGAAATTTTTTAAAATCCTCCTAAGAATTCACTTTGAAAACTAAGGAAGTCTTAGAAACATGAAGCATTTTTGGCATCTTCTCTGTCACATACAAAAAGTTAATGGAACTGGCTTTTTTATGACTGGCTCATGAAATGAGTTTCATTATTCTGCCATCACACCTTGTACATGGGTAAATGGGTAGATCATGTACTCATTTCTGTGAAAAATTATGACTATTTTGTGGTAGAACTGGCATGGTTATCAAGAATTTATGAATTGAAGATTTGTTTGGTAAAAATGGAGCTTGTTTGAAGCCATATAACTTAATAGCTGAACCTTTCTATATGTAACTGTTCTCTGAGTTTCTTAATCTGGTCTCTATAGAAAGGGAGATGGGAAAGGAGACTTACTAGTCATTATGTCTGCTGGGTCATAAAGAGAAATATTGAAAATGCCTTTCCTGCAATTCTAAGATTGGTCTTGTGGAGGACTGATTTTGTCACTGGAATTCTCCTGTCTCCCATGTTCCTCTTTACCACCCTAGAAACCCCTATATTCTTATTCCCTGTGGACTCCATGCTTGGATCAATGGTTTGTCTCCAAGGACCATATGTCATCTTTACATACTTCTGTTAATGCTATATGGAAGTATATGTTAGTTTTGAAGTATACATATAGAAGTTTATGTTCAATGTGGAATAATCTATATGCCTGAAAGAGATCTGACTTTTTACTTTATTTTTGGAGCCACATTATGCATTAAGATGTACATTCCATCATTTAAAAAAAATACTGAAAACAGCATGTTGATTCTCTGTTTTGTCCTGTAAGGAATCCATATTAGTCATTCTCTTACAGTCCTTTTCGAAAGCATGCACCTATAATCAAAGCAAAAAGGATTGCATGTGACGCCAGAACCTGTTCTATGTGACTGTGGATTTTAACTTTATAAAAGCAACTTTACTTGACTCAAGTTTAAGGTAGTGAATGCCTTCGAAAAGAAATCATCAGCAGAGGTTTATGAGTTGTGGAGACACAGAGCTACAACTGTGCTCACCATGAGTATTTTAAAACCCAGGTAAGGTGTTTAAATTGGTGAGCTGTTTGAATTGGTCCCTTGACCTCTAGAATGACCTTTGCCTTTATGTCCTTGGGTTTGAAAGATGATTGCCCTCCTCTTCTTTCCACCTAGTACAACCCTGGCCTGAATTTTAGCTTTTTGTTTTGAAAAGTGATACCACAGTGCAGTGCATTGGGTCAAGATCTGACCTTGCACATCTCTATTTCATAGGCCCATGGCAGGTGACCACCACGATGGTGCCTTTGGCCAGGGACTAAGAGAAGTGCTTCCCAAGTCAGTCTCCTCTGCATCTTCACAGCTCCTAATACCAGGAGGGTCCTTCTGTTCTGACCTAAAACTATTTTCTTCATGTGGCAGGTTTGGAGACTACAGCTATTATTCAGGAAAATAAAAAATGAAATGTTATTTGAAAGTAGTCAAATATGATAGTTTTTCCAGATGATAGATTGTTTTAAGTCCTTTCTATTTTTCCACATGTAGCTACAGTCTTCTATCCAGAGCACTTCTGGATAGGTAATGAATACCTAATTAGTTCATATAAATTTGTTGTACACTGTTAAGGACTTTAGTAGGAAATACGATAAATCCTTTAAGGATTAGTCATTATAGAGAGCTGATTTGAAATGGTCGAATGTTCACATTACACTAAAGCAAGATATAAACCCTCCTCTGTGCCTTGCATGTCATTATAACACAGCTGTCTCGGCTTCTAGAGCGCATGCATGAAGTGTGTGCTGGCTTGGATTCCTGCCGGGGCAAAGGCTTAGTGATCATAAGTGAGAGCACAGGACATTGCCTGATGGGCAGTCAGGCTGACTGCATGTTCCAGCAGCTCTAGGCCATGCTTCAGAGGCTGTCACTGGTGGAGACTGGAAACCCAGCGTTGTCTCTTCTTCCTCAACATGCTTACGGCTGCCTCACAGCTAAAGACAGAGACTTATCATTATCAGTTCTAAAAACCTTTGGAGATAAGCTGAAAACCTTGCAGAAAGTTTCACTTCAGGGAAGGTGGTGTCTGTTTTGTTGCTTCCAGAACTGCTGCATTTTCCATAGTATGCAGCTCTCTGAGGAAACAGAGTGCGGAGTGTATCTTTCCCTGTGTTTAGCAAAACTCTGTATGTGTTGGGGGAACTGATGGGGGAGGGAGATCAGATCTCCATTTCATGGCATTGGTCTCTGTGAGAATGCGTCCACACTGGACCCACACCCTGTAAGAGGAGGAACATGCCTGAGTCTGCCAGCTGGGCTCAGATGCTAATGAAACCTGAACTGTGCTAATATTCCTATCAGAATTTAAGGGAGTTGATGCTCTAATTAAGGAATTGCATACATTTTGAGTGGTGTGCCCAATGATGATATTTCCAATATGCAGTTTTGTAGAATATGAAGTTTTTTGAGGAATGCATGTATTTGGACATTTAGATAAGAAATAGTTGCATACCATAGCAAGTATCTACTTAATATACTGCTTGCGTGTTGATTTATTGTAATCCCAAATATTGAGTATTGTAACCCAAGTATTGTAATCCTTTTCTCTGTCTTCCTCACAATCCATAGTTATATTTATAATCCCATTGAGACATTATGGGAATCCCAGCAAGTTAATTCTAATCTACCACCTCCAGTGCAATCCACAGTGAGAGGAAAGACACCAAGACATATTCAAAGTTAAGGGCAGCCAAGGGCCAAGTCAAATTCCTGTAAGGATGTGCAGACAAAGGCCCTGATCCAAGGCCTGTCCCGGAATTTATTATTTTGTGAAAAGGGTGGCTCGAAGATGAGTGACAGTGAGGATGGCGGGAACTACGTAACTTGACCTGGCTAGCCAGGTAGTGAGAAAAGCATCATTATAAATAAAATGCAGGGAGACTGACATGCAGAAGGATCAAACTGCATAATTCAGTTAAGGTAACAACTGAATTGATTTTGGAGGCTGTTGCTTTAGTTTTTGATATGTAAACTTTTGTGACCTGGGGACTCACAGCCTCTTTATCTTGGGGCTCATACCCAGTTGGCATTCCTGGAGCTGACTGGCTCTACCATCCCACTGTGCTCATGTCTTTAATAGAGAGCACTATGCGAGGAAACGGGAGACTGTCTGATTGCTTTAGAGACTACATACCAGGACCTCACTAGCCTTATTTACAATGCTTAGAGCCAATTGAAGACAGACAGAAATACCATAGTCAGCTCTGTACATATCAGTGTAAGAAAATAGGTTTCCATGTAATCAAAGTTGCAGCAATTGTTCTACATTCGAGGGGAGTCACTTGAATTGTCTCCCACATTGATTTATAAAATTGAATTTGGTAATATGATGTTATGCCTTGTATCTAGCTGTTCTCCCAAACCTCATGTTGTCATAGGTAGGGGTTTTTGGCGATGACTTGATCTAGGGTATGTGATGCTGAGATTAATGGTATTATGTTGGGATTAAGAATGTAATATGGAGATTAAGGTACATGACTACTAAATTAGCCCACTGATTAGTTTAGTATTGTTCTGGATGTGGATAATGAAAATTGATACCATGGGTATAATGCAATGAGTCAGGAACTGACCTTGCAGAAGATCCAGGTGTGGGTAGAACCACCCAAAAGGCACATAGCCTGGGAGGGATTAAAGGGAAAGGAAGGCTGCTGCTACTGCTGTTGTTGCTTGCTGTCTTCTGCCTGCCCTGTCCTGCCTTGTCATGGACTGTGATGCCCCTCTGCCATGCCACCCTGCCTTGGAGCCAGCCAACTGTGGACTAAAATTTCTACAAACTGTGAGCTAAAATAAACCTTTCCTCTTTTAACTTTGGGTGTCAGATATTTTGTGTCAGCAGCAATAACAACAAAACTAACACACATGACTTCAGCATCCAGGTTGCAAAACATAAAATGTTCGTATTTTGTGTTTTTCTGGTATAGATGGAATGTTTTCTGCTTACTAAATTGCTCATCACTTTGCTGAAGCTATCCTAACCCATCTAATAGTATTGATATTTTCAAGGAAGATAATGTATAATTAATTGTTTTTATTTTTATTTATTTGTTTCTTGTACCAGGAATTGAACTCATGACTTCTTGCTTGCTGGGCAGTTGTTTACCACTGAGCTAAATCCCTGGCCCTTTAATTAATTGTTTTAAAAATTATTTTTTAAGTAATAAGAACATAACCACAAAATTTAAATTTGCTTGATGTGAGAGTAAGACTTCTAAAGTATAGTCAGTGGAGATTAAAACAGCAGCAGCAATAGCAGCAACAATAATAACAAAACTATCATCATAGAATCATAGTCATAACACTTTACAAATGAATAAAGGAAGTATGAAAATGTGGTTGTTGTCTACAAAGACAACAACTTATATGACTAAAAGTTTCTGGGCTTCAGTATCTAGTATTAGGGTACAATTGAGGGCCCACAGCATTACCGTTTAGTTAACATCTTGATAATAAACATGTAATTATTGCTATTAATAATAAAATCGAATATTAAATCTCTTATCTTGAAAGAGCTTGATGTGCCTTTACAGTATGAATTGTCCTATGTGTCCTATTGATTCTAAAACCAGGTAAACATGGATATTACTCAGTGTCACAATCATAGCTGACAACCTTTCTAACAGGGAAAGAAGGCCCTCGTTTAAGCTTTATTTAAAGCTGGAAACCTGATATTTGGCCCAGAGGAGGTAGACAAGGATTAAATGTGATAGCAGCCTATTTCTTGCCTCTCCGTTGTCTTGTGTGCATGTGTCCCATTCATCAAAGAGGAAACCACACTTTCCAAGGTCAGGCTCTTCCTCTCTGGCTGCTGGGTGGGTGGTGAACAGCATTCCTGAAACTCAATTGTTTGCCTTTTCTCCTGAAATACCTCAATGCCCAGATCGGGTCAGGGGCAGCCCCATGGAGGCCGGCTGGCCTGCGTACAAAGCCCAAATGTGTGCAGAACACAGTCAGTCTGAGGTGGTCACAGGCTCAGTTCCCCCTAGTTGGTCAAAAATGGCATGCATTGCTGTCAGGAGGTATGGTAGTTTGGAGGTGGAATGCAAGCCAACCATGAGCAGGAAAGGAACTAATGGTTTTATAAGATAAGCAAAGAAAATGTCACATTATCAAACACTAGAGCCAACATTTTAGAGGCATGTATACAAAGATCAGGCAGATATTTTTAGAACTGTGTTTCTTACACATTATTATGAAGGAAAGAAAAACCAGGAAAACAAAGATTGCTGAAGATGTGCAAGAAGAGACAAAGCAGAATATTCCCTTC
>RJWT010020241.1:0-18061 GCA_004365215.1 Cuniculus paca
ACAGCTCAGGCTGGCCTGGGGCTCACTTTGTAACCCAGGCTGGTCTCAAACTTGCAGTGATTCTCCTGCCTCAGCCTCCCGAGTGCTGGCATTACAGGCGTGAGCCACTACACCCTGCTACAAGGCATTTTTAAAATGACCCCCCAGAAGATTTCTGTCCTGGAACGTAAAAGCTGCTCCAAGCAAAGCTTGATTGCTGAGGGAGGGGCACAAATTATTTTGAGGGTTGAATTCACCCTGGGCTGGGAGTGGGGTCAGGAAAGACTGCTTTAGGTACTGTTCGCAGGTAGAGGGCTATTAAACCCAGGTGGTCTTGGAGGAATGTTTGAAGGGTCTGTTTGGACTGGGACCATTTTAGCAGAGTACTGAAGAATGGAGTTTGCCAGATGGAGAGGAAAAAGAAACATGTTCTCAGCACAGAAGTGGGAAATCGCAGGTTGTTGGTTAAAATCAAAATAAATGAGATTGACTGGCAAAGTGGTGGTGATGGGAATCCATGACCAGGAAGAAGGTAATTAGGGAGTTGTCAGAGCTGGGTAGGGGCTGAGCATGCAGAATGGACTGCCTCTTTATGCTGGAGGCCTTGGGAGAACCACTGACCCCTTCAGGGAGTGCTTGGGATGGCCAAACTTGGGGTTTCCAAGCATCCATCCTGCTACAACTGACAAATCGGTTGGTGGGACAGTTCTTGGGATGAACCACACAGGGGTCTTGGATGGTGTCCAGGGTTCCAATTAAACCCTCTGTTACCTCACTGGAACTGGGATAGCCCCTTCCTCTTGGCTCTGCTGGTGCCCCACTAGCAGGACTTAGGAAAAGGTGGCATTCCCCTCCCCTATCCTGTGCTCTGAGGTCAGTGGTCCAAGGATTCCCTGCCTGGCAGCTCCATTGCGGAAGCAGGGGAAGCAAGGACGGTCCCAGTGGGGCCTCAAGAGCAGTTCTAGACAGCTGCTATTCAACAAGATTCTCCTAGCAGCCCCCGCCCGCAGCCCAGTAGGTACTGTGGGGGCGGGCCAGGGCGGGGCCACCAAGCAAGCCGTTATAGTTGGACCCGCGGAGGACCAACTACTGACCTCTATCCTGCGCCCGCTTACTGACAACCAGACAGACCAGGTCCGCCGCCTTGCACGCAGATCAAACGGAATCAGTTGCTGGCCCGCCCCGCCGGGCGGCCGTGGACGTGAGCGCCCTGGCGCGGAGCAGGGTGGTGTGGGCCCCGGGGCGGGGGGTTCCTGGGGGCCGGTGGCTGCTCGGGGTGCTGCTGTTTTTGCTCCTGCTGCCGCCGCCCGCGGGCGCCTGGTACAAGCACGTGGCGAGTCCCCGCTATCACACGGTGGGCCGCGCCGCCGGTCTGCTCATGGGGCTGCGCCGCTCACCCTACCTGTGGCGCCGCGCGCTGCGCCCGGCCTCCGCTCCCCTCGCCTGGGACACTCTGGCTCCTGGGTCCGCAGACCGCAACGCCATCCTCCTGCTTCCCTCGGGGATGCGGGAGCTGTGGGAGGCGGGACGCCGTAGCCCCGGAGCAGGGCTCCCGGTCCGTGTCCCTCGGAGTCCGCGCGCCCAGGAGCTCGAGCCGAGGCTGGGCATCCAACCCTGGACCTCAGCGGTGACTGCCAGGTAAATATGTGTGTGGGGTGGAGGGGAAGCATCCACGACGGCAGGAGGCAAGAGGGTCTTGGGAATCTGATAGAAATGTGATCTGGCATCCCCACCCCCAGCCTAACTCCCTGGTGCGACTGTGTTCCCGCATTGGACTTTGAGGAAGGCTTTGCGTGGCAGTACTCTGCTCGTGAAGCCTGGGGGGGGGGGCAGCGATTAGACCCCTTGCCAGAGTCCTGCTGTGTTTTCTAGAGCCTTTGGAGAGACGTCATTGTCTTCGACCCAGCCACGGTCCCTGGAGCAAATGACCTTCGCCAGCCCCGCTTGGCTCCAGGACCGCCCTGAGAACATTCACTACCCGCGTCGGCCCTGCTTGTGAACCAGAAGCTGTCGCTGCTTCTAGGGCGTGCATCTCCCGGTTCTGGCCAGTCCCGGTGTACTGGTCAATAAAACCAGCCTGATTCCTGCGCCTCCGCGTGTGACCCTTTTCCTCTCCGATGTGTACTTTGCCTCTACCTTCAGGGCGCACATAGCCGCGCCCACGCCCTGGCAAATGTCAAGAGCCCCTTCCTTCACCAGGCAGTTAGCAGTGGTGGTGGCGGCTTGCCAGCAGCAGCAATCTTAGTCCTTGTCAGGCAGATTGGGGAGCAAGGCAAAAATGCTGCTGTGGTCTAGGTTCCTTCCTCCACCAGTGATCCCACTTCTGTTTAGGAGTGGGTCATGAGATAGGCCCCAGGGACTGATGACTGACCTATGAACACCTGTGGGGAAAGGGGCAAGGCAAATCCTATGTCCCTCCCTATGTGCTGAGGATTGAGGGCTCTGTTTCCAACGTGGGCAGGAGATCCAGGCTTTAACCCATCTTCCAGCATCAATTGTAACTTTTTTTTGTTTTGTTTTTTGTTTTTGGTGGAACCAGGGGTTGCACTTGTGACCTCCTGCTTGCGTGTGAACTAGAATTTAGCTTACGCCATTGAGCTAAATCCCCGGCCCTTTCAATTTTAACTTTGAAACCCCTTGCTTCCCTCAGCCAAAGGCTTCTGGAGTTAGTGGGAACCATCAGGCTCATTCCTCACCACTGTGTTCTCTAGGGAAGAAGGCCCCTCACCTGAGCACCTCATGCCTCAAGGAAACCCTCCATCTTTTAGTGCCTCTGCATTTCCAGTCATTGGCTCAAGCTCTGCCATTGTGAATTAAGAAGGATCTCACTCCACCTGGGTCCCCTGCAGCAGCTCCCCCATAAGTGTCTAGAGTCCCTCCACCCTCCTGCTTCTTCTTCAATCAGCTTCATGGATGCAGCTTTTTTTTTTTTTTTGTGGTGGTGGTGGTGGGAATTGGACTCAGGGCCTCATACATGCTGGGTAGGAGCTTTACCACTGGCAGCCGGGCATGGTGGCTCACCCCTGTGATCCCAGCACTCGGGAGGCTGAGACAGGAGGTTTGTTTCAAGTTTGAGACCAGCCTGGGCTACAAAGTGAGCTCAAGGCCGATCTGAATGGCATAGTGAGACCCTGTCTCAAAAAGACAAGGGCCGGGGGTTTAGCTCAGTGGCCTAAGTGCCTGCCTGGCAAGCGCAAGGTCATGAGTTCAATCCCCGATGCCTCAAAAAAAAGCTTTACCACTGACTTACACTCCTGCCTTTCAACCAGTGTCAGTCTGACCTCTGACTTCCACAATAGCCCTGGACCTTAAGCTTCATGGCTCACAGTGCCCTGGTACTAGCTGCCCTTGGAGCCCTCTTTAGGCCATGTTGTGAGATTTTCCCTGGGACCAACCAGCAAGGGCTGGCGTCAGCTGTATCACCCCATTCTGAGAGTTTATTCTGACCCCTGGATACATCCTTCTCCCATCTTGGACCTCAAGTGTAGTTGCTACTTTTTATTCCACCCCCCCATTCTTATGAACCCCTAAATTTATTCCCTTGATTTTACCCAGCTCTTTTTCAGGTTTTAAGCTGGGAGAAAGGGAGGTCATGGACTGACCAAGTGGATCCATTCTCCCTCCAAGCCCACTCCTCCATTCCTGCCCCTAGTCCTCATCAAACCTGACCTTTTAACACATTGGTATCACCAGGCATGGTGGTGCACACCTATAATCCCAGGACTCTGGAGGGTAAGGCAGGAGGCTCACTGAAAGTTTGAGGCCATCTCGTGTTCACAGTCAGTTCAAAACCAGGATAAACTACATATTGAGACCCTGTTTCAAGAAACAAAACAGGATGGGTGTGGTGGTGCACACCTGTAATCCCAGCACTCGTGAGGTTGAGGCAGGAGGGCTGCTGAGAGTTTGAGGCCAGCCTGGGCTACAGAGTGAGTTCAAGGCCAGTCTGAGCTGCATAGTAAAACCCTGTCTCAAAAAGAAGAAGAAAGGAAAAAAAAAAAACCAACAACAAATGAATTTTCTGACCTTGTCACTGCCAGTGTACAATACCATCATGGTCCCCTGCCGTATATGGCCCCCCATTCCTGGCCCTGTGCCCAGACTCATGGCTCCCTCTGCTTCCCTACCTTCTGCTCTCATCTGCAGGACCTCTGGGCAAGATTTTTTTTTTTGGTACTGGGAATTGAACTCAGAGCCTTGTGTATGCTAGGCAAGCACTCAACCCCGGAACCATCCAGAGCTGCTACTCTAAAGGGTGTCTGCAGGGCCCCCAGCTGAGTTAACTGCTTCTCTGAGGGCTGTCCTAACCCTGAGCCTTCCTTGCTCAGTCAAGGTACACAAATTCTTATTTCCCTGGGTTGCAGAGATATTTACCCAGTGTTTGCCAATGGCTGGTGCCAAATGGTCTTCAAATATTTGGTCTGAGTGCTGGGACTCTTGGCAAAGTTGCCTGGATATACCCTGCCCCAGAGTGGTGGGTGCCAGGGTCCAAGGTGAAGAGGCAGAACCAATCAGTTCGGCAGAGGCCGGGCTTCTGTGCCTGACACTCCTCGTGGCAGTCATTTCTATGTCCCTGCTGCATAACCAGCTGCAGGGCACTGGCCTCATCCCAATCCCCACCCTGCAGGACTAGACCTGCTGCAAGCCAGGTGGAAAAGTCTTGAGGCGCCATCCCCCCCCCTCCACCCCCGACGACGCAATCCACACATTCTCGCCAGGGGGCGCTGCGCGGATGCTTTTACTGGCAGCCGCCATCCGGGAAGGACTTCTCCGGCAACGGGAGGGGCCGTGGTGGAGGGGCGGGGCCTGGCAGTCGGAGCAAAGCCGCCCCACCCTCCGCGGTCGCGGGATTCCTGCCCCCCTCTTCTGTGCTCTAGCTCCTCGCGCGTGGATCTCTGAGACAGTTCAGTGTGAGGCAGGAGGGCCTAAGTGAGCTATGGTGATGCTCATGGGGCTGTTAGTACCCATTAGGGAGAGGCAGTGGTGCCTGGGACGCTCTAGGCTATTACTGGGATTCAGGTTCATGGCTCCACCCCCAGAATTCCCAGGCTTCTGCCCACTGCCACGTCTCAGAGCACCCCCACCCCGCGCAAAAATCCAGCCTCCTCTTGAGAGGCGGTGTTGCAGGAAGGGTGTAAGTCTGCAGGTTTAATGCTCAGAGAGACGCCCTCTGCCCTAAAGGGGGTGCAAGGGCCACCCCTACCCTAGCGGGGGCCTCTGACAGCCTAGGGAGGTGAGGGCTAAGAGGTGGGACTCACTAGCTCTGTCACAGAGCACCCCCGCCCTATTTAGTAAATTGGCAGGGTTAGGGTGGGGTGAGGAATGGCCCAGGTCCCTGATGACCTGTCTTGACCTTCCAGTCTGTTGCTAGCCTAAGGGCCAGGTCACCCCACTCCTCAAAGAACTAGCAAATAAAATCTATCCTTGCTGTGGCATCACCCTAAGGCCTCATGGGCCCTTTCTCCTATCTTATCTATGGAGACCCTCGCCACTTTCCTGTCCCCACCTCCAGGCCTTTGTTGGTGCCTCTTTGCTTGTCCTTTTCTCTGCATCCCATTTCCTCCACAGCATCCTGGCTGACCGAGGTGCCTAGACTGGCAAAGGGAGGAGGCCTGGGAGGATTCACCCATGACAACTGTGTGTCACTTTGTGTCTCACTCGGCAGCTTTGGGCTCTTCGTGCTTACTCTGTCATCTCTCCTTTATTCCTGCTATTCCCTGAGAAATAGTGGCCTAGTCTTCTCTGGGTGTTTTTCTTTATTCTGTCACTGTTACCTACTCTGCCAGGCGCAGGCACCCTCTTTCTTTGTTATCCTAAGATATTGCCTTGTTACTGATACTTTCAATGGTACTTCTTGTTTCCTTTTTCCTTTGGGGACTCCTTTGCTACTCTGTGATTACAGTGTCCTGTGACACAGCTTTGATTTCTTGCCCCTGGCTGTAATCACATGTCGCTGATTATCCTTCCTTCTGGTCATGTTTTGTCCTTGTCCCATCTTAGGTCACAGGGTGAGTATGGGGGTGAACCCTGGGCTGCAGAAGGCCAGGGAGGGCCCAAGTCTGATCAGGAATCTGTCCTACAGAAGGATAAGAGATCTCCTAAGCCTCTGTCTTAGAAACTCTGGTCCCTACTTTCCTAATCCCTGGCTTGGTGGTCTCCCATTGGGCCACCTCCTTCCACTCTAGTGTGGCCATGAAGTCATCTGGCAAGTCTAGATGGTCTTGGTTGCTGCAGGATGACCTCAAGGTTATATGGTAAAAATATTGCCAACAAGCCGGGCATGGTGGCTCACGCCTGTAATCCCAGCACTTGGGAGGCTGAGACAGGGGGAGGATCGTTGTGAGTTTGAGACCAGCCTGGGCCACAAAGTGAGCTCAAGGCCAGTCTGAATGGCATAGTGAGACCCTGTCTCAAAAACACAAGGGCCAGGGCTCTAACTCAGCAGCCTAAGCACCTGCCTGGCAAGTGCAAGGTCGTGAGTTCAATCCCGGGTGCTGCAAAAAAAAAAAAAAATACTGCCCACACTCATCCTTATGGTCTCTTGATGGTAGCAGTACCAGGCTGGGGCCAGGGAAACCAGTCACAGGTCAGATAGGCAGCCTCTGGGCAGGCAGACAAATTGAGGTAGCTAGACAGGATAGAGCCTATGGCAGCCTCAACTAGGAATTGCAGATGGGTTAAGGGTGGGGAGCAGCTAGGCAGCCTTCGCCTAAGTGGCTTTTAAGGGCAGCCACTGGGGTGTGGGCACCCAAGGGGCCATGCCCCAGAGGTTGCCCAGAGGCAGGCCCAGCATCTTAGGTGTGTGTGTATGGGTGGGGTTTGAGGAGCCCAGCCAAAGGGAGTGGAGAGCTGACAGAGTGAGGCAAGGACTGAGACTAACCTGCCTCTCCTGTCCACATGGGAAACTGTTTAGGCTGGCCACACCTGAACCCTGGGAGAAAGGTATGTAAAGGTCTGTGGACTGGGTTAAGCCTGGGACTTGACTGTGTTCTTATGCCTGAGAAGATGCTCCTCCATGAAGTGTAGTCTCACAGCCCTGGGCCCAGTCAGAGCTGGGGAACCTCTCATGGCTTTCTTCCCACTCCTGCTCTCTGCCCCTGTTGTTCAGGTAAACCGCACACCTCTCTGTGTGCAGGCTTGAGAATTTTAAGAGATGCTCCATGTGATTATTACTGTTCTCCTGTCAGTGAAGGAACAATCATGCTTGGAAAGGTAGCAGGGCTGGGAAAGGGAGGGAGCAGGCAAGGGGAGGACTGGAGGAGCTTGGCGAATGTGGGGCAGCTAACCCCCATCTATAACTCAGGGGTCAAAGACCTCAGCAAAGTTCATGCTAGGTCAAGAGAAGGGTACCAAAGATCCTTCCATTTCAGCTGGACAAATTCAGGTCCCTAAAGGCAGGAATATGGAGGGCAGCATGTTTAGTGGACCCAAACCCACACCAGGAGGTTCAAGGAGTCCCCTGTCACCAGCTTCCATGATCTAGGGAGGGGATGCTGCATGTCACTTTAAATCTTTCTTTTTGCTGCCTGTACTATCCTGGGACTGTGCTGGGCCAAGGCAACTCTGGTTGCAGGATGGGATCTAGATTCAGGGACAGCAAAGGGGGAACAAGGCAGAGGAGATTCTGCCGGGTGGAGAGAGGGTTTCCTGAGGATGGAGTGCGCTGTAGTCCTGGTTGTACTCTATGGGCCCTGCGTGGCGTCCTTCAGCCTGGGAACCCGTTCTCTAAGATGCCCCCCATCTCAGGAGCTTGTTTTAGTGCAGCGCACACAGGTGTCCAATAATGTTCCAGGTATAGAAGGCAAAGGTGCTGGTGCTGGAGAGGATGCCCAAAATGTGGAGTAGAGAAAGGAGGGGCCCAATGACTCCGAATCTACCTTAGCTGGCAGCCCTCCACTCCCGTGGTCCCTGGGCCGGCGGGGCGTCCACTCAGGGGCCTAGCTAGCAGGGCTTGGGTCGGGCGGGGGCAGCCCGGCAGCGGGGGCGGGGAAAGGGCGGGCGCGGGGGCGGCGCTGCAGGCCTGGCGGGGCCCCGGCTGGGGCCGGAGCTGCAGCTGGAGCCCGAGGAGATCGGAGCGAGCAAACAGGAGTCGCCAAGGCCGCCGCAGGTCCCCAGTGTCGCCCCCTGCGCCCCCGCGCTACTGCCTGCCTGCCGTACGTGTCGTGGGCTGCAGCGGCCGGCCGGGGGGCAGCGGCGCCATGGCCGCGCCGGAGCCGCTGCGGCCGCGCCTGTGCTGCCTGGTGCGCGGCGAGCAAGGCTACGGCTTCCACCTGCACGGCGAGAAAGGCCGCCGCGGGCAGTTCATCAGGCGCGTGGAGCCGGGGTCCCCCGCCGAGGCCGCCGAGTTGCGCGCTGGGGACCGCCTGGTGGAGGTTAACGGCGTCAACGTGGAGGGCGAGACACACCACCAGGTGGGTGCCTGCGCCCCGCCCCGGGCCAGCCTCTCCCCGGGGGTGCGGACGACCACTGGCTCACTTACCTCTGCTGGGGCCAGGCGGGGTGTGTGTGTGTGTGTGTGTGTGTGTGTGTGTGTGTGTGTAGGGGTGGCGCACGGGCGGCCTGTGTAGGCTCCGTGGCGAAATGGGGGATGTGATCCGGCTGGCTCCTAGCAGGGAAGCCCAGTGCCACACGTGGGGGGGGGTATCCTGGCAGGGAGGGGCCACTGCGGCTGCTCTGGCCCTTGGCTGTAGCTCCTTCTGCGCTTTGGCCTTAGTGTAACTGTGTTGGGGTTCGGGCACATTGGGACATCTTGGCACAAACGCTTTTCTGTGAGTGTGTGTACACAACTGGAAATGTGTGTGACTGTACAGGTCCCTCTGGGGTATCCATATGTGCACATATCTGCCAGTGTGTAGAGGGAAAGGGTCACAGTATGAGTGCACCTGTGTGTCTGGTGTGTGCTGGACTGTGTGCCTAGAACTGGGTTGGGCACATCTGCATACCAGTCCTGTGTGAGCTGGGCCGAGTATTTGTATGTGTGCACCTGTCTGCATGTCTGGCTATGTGTCCTTGGCAGTGTCCGAAGCCGGTGTACTAATGGTGCATCCTAACTGAGTGTGGCAGCACATTCCTTGGCTCCTGAGATACCTCCCTCTCCTCTGAGCCTTCCTGCCTGGGCTGGGGTCACTACAGAAGCTCCTGCCTCTTGCAACTGGAGGAAGGCCTGGAGAGCATGCCTTTTCTCTCTGCATCTTCTGCCTCCTGGGGTATCTATCCCGTTCACTGGCAGCAGACTCACCCCAGCTGCTAGCTGGGGTCCAGCCTTCCTCCGCCCTCTCTGCTCCAGGTCCCTTGTGTCACTCACAGCACTAGCCAGTCAGATCAGGATCTATCTTTGTGGCCAGTTGTGGGTACTGGAAATAGCAGACTGGTTCTTGGCTGGGCCAGGAGCTGAACTCATATCTCCTTCAGAGTCTGTCTATCCATCCTCCTGCTATCCTGTCTTTTTCCTAAAGCATCATCCAAATATGGTTATGTGCTGAAAAAGGGTAGCGGGGGAGGCTAGCGGGTTGGTCCAACAGGTAGGGGAGACCCTGGGAGACCTGTTTTGGGCCTCTGTTTGGAAGTGACTGCCACTTTCACCCCAAGTGTATCTGCTTATCCCAGCCTTTTGGGGTGCTGATAGCCAAGAATTTTACACAGAACCATAATGGACCCTCCTCACTGTCCCAGGAGGGGAGGAAGTGCAGCTACAACCCCCATTTTACAGATGAGGAGACCTACTTTGAGACTACAGATAACTTACCCAGGTCCCACATCGGAAAGCAGGAGGATGTTGGATTTTTCCTGTCACCCTCTGGGTCATGGGGAGAGAGGAGGGACATTAGGGGACCAGAGAGGCTGGGTCTTGGCCAGACCTTCCTATCCAAATGTTGACATTTGCTGAGCAGAACAGTGGTGGATGCTGCAGGGAGGGGCTGGGGTTGTCACCCTTCTTACCCTGTGCTACCCGGAACTTCCCTTTCTCCCTGTGGTTGCACACAAACACCCTGGCTTCTCCGTGACCACTTGTGTGCTTGCCATGTTTCGTAGGCATCCACTTAGACACATGGACAGCTGTAAAGCCACACCTGCGTGGGGCCCCTCATCTACTGGGACTGAGTTCTTCTTACTGAGATGTGTGGAGGTGCCTTGACCAGAAACCTAGGTCTTCACTTGTCTGCAGATCCAGCAGGAATGGGTCCCTGGTCATGGTCTGCAAGGGAATGGAAGGCCCAGAGGCAGGAGTTTAGACTGTTATGTTGGTGATAAAAACCAGCCCAAGCACACCACAGTGGCGCCAAAGGTCATACCACACTTACATATCAGCCAGAGATAGACCAAAACAGATACATACACAAGAGCACACACATGCATGCATGGATATATACACGCACATGTGCACATACTCTCACAGACTGAAAAACCAAAGTCCAGCCAGCACATCTTTGCCACTTTCAGACAGACTGACTCCACTGGCTGACTCTGTGACTCCTTCCCATCCCCTTCTTTCAGTCCCCTCTTGGAGAGGACCCGGGGCTGAGACCAAGGACTAAGAGGACCCCAAAGTCTTTGCAATCCAGGCGTTAGTGTCAGGCACTCCAGGTGCTACTGGAGCCTGGGGCTGGGGAGGCGGAGCCTGCGGGCCTTTCTGTATAGCTGCCCACCCCTGCAGACCAGCCTCCTTCCTATTAGCCCAAGCCTGGGTCAGCCCAGGGTGGTGCCAGGGTCCATGTGTTACCCAGGGTAGTGGCTGCTGACCCTCTCCCACCTCCCTCTGCCCTAGGTGGTACAGAGGATCAAGGCTGTGGAAGGGCAGACACGGTTGCTGGTGGTGGACAAGGAGACGGATGAGGAGCTTCACCGGCGGCAGCTGACCTGCACTGAGGAGATGGTCCAGCGAGGCCTTCCACCGGCCCATGACCCCTGGGAACCAAAGCCTGACTGGGCACATGGGGGCAGCCTCAGATCTGATGCTGGCCAGAAGGTACGGCAGGCTCTGGCTATGGGGTCACTCACCTGCTCCCAGAGCCACCATATCAGCCTTTTGATGACAGTGCACTTCTGGTCACCTCCATAAGCTGCTATTTCTTTTACCTCTTGGAATCCCTTCTCTGCCTCAGTGACCACTGGTGACCACCCTCTAGCCACTTGGGGCTACTCATTCTGTCCTTATTGTGCCCCACCCCTGGGCCCAGTGACTGAGGAGCCCTGGGAGGAGCTGGTGGGTGTTCTAGGACCTCACGTGCCTAGCTCCGTCTGTGCCGGGTGTCTGTCAGTGGCCCTGGGAATCTGTCCTGGGAAGGCCTGCAGGAGGCTGCATTCTTGGGCAGTGCTTTGACTGTGGGGAGCTGAGGACACACTGAACTGAGGGCCCAGCATGGCTGGAGCTGGAGTGGACCAAGGAATAATAAGGGCAGGGCAGGACCCAGTCAGTGCTTTGCACTGGCTGTTCAGGACTGCCTCTCATGTGTTGGGTCCTAATGGGGTGACTCCCCCAGATAAAAAAAGGCCTCTATGGCACAGTTTTTCTTTTCTTTTTTTTTTTTTTTTTTTTGAGACAAGGTCTTGCTGTGTAGCTCAGGCTGGCTTTGAACTCACTATGTAGCCCAGGCTGGCTTTGAACTCATGGTGATTCTCCTGCCTTAACCTCCCGAATACTGGGATTACAGGCATGTGCCACCATGGTCCGATGTGCCCCTCCTGTGTAGCACCTCTTCTTTGTCCCTGCCTCCTTTCCAGGTTACTAGTCCCACAAAAACAAAAACAAAAAAACAGGGGAGGCAAGCATGATAGTGTATGCCTGTAATTCCAGCGCTTGGGAGGCTGAGGTGGGAGGTTGAGGCAGGAGGATCCCTGGCAGTTCAAGGCTAGCCTAGGGCCAGTCTGAACTACAGAGAGATTCTTTAAAAAAGAGAGAGAGAGAGACAGAGACAGAGAGAGAGAGAGAGAGAGAGAGAGAGAGAAAACTGGGCGTAGTGGCACACTCCTGTCATCCCAGCACTCCTGGAGGATCGTTGTGAGTTCGAGACCAGCCTGGGCTACAAAGTGAGCTCAAGGCCAGCCTGAACTGCATAGAGAGACCTTGTCTCAAACAAAACAACACAAAACACACACACACACACAAAAGAAAAAAGAAACAGAGAGAGAAAAGAAAAGAAAAAAGAACAAGGGAGAGCCTGTCTCACCTCCTTCCACATAGCTGTAGTGCCTGGGTATGTGATTTGAGGCCGGGAGTTGTTTATTGTACCTCCTGGAGGCCCTCGTATTTTCTTTCATACTCAGAACCCCTCACAACTACCCAAAAGGATTTAAGTCTAGGGGCTCCCCAGATCCCACTTGGAGACCCGGTAGCCTCAAGGGCATGGCATTGTCAGGTCTGAAGTTTCTGGGTGTACAGAGCACCTTGAGATTTGCCTTTTCCCTTCCCTTTCCTTAGCTGTGCCTAGGATTTGAACCTCGTGGAGCCTGTCTTGGGATGGGGAGATGGAATTCCCAGCAGAAGCCCTGCCTGGGCAGAGGCCTGTCCAGGGGACCCATGAATGCTTTTTGTTCCCTGGAACTGGAGGGCATGTGCTAAGCCCTGGAGTCTAGACTGCCCCAGAGCTGCCAAAGGTCCAGTCTTTCAGGGAAGTCCTGCTGGTGACCAGCTAGTCCCAGGTCTCCCTCCCCCTGGCTGAGGATTGGGCACCTCCTCCCTTCCTCCCCCAGGAGGAAACAACCCCCACCCCCCAGCATTTGTCCATTGATTTAGACACAACAGTGGTAGCTGAGTTCACCTTCCTGTGGAAAAATCTGCCCTTGGGCCTTATCTGGAGGTGCGGTGGCTGAGGCACCTCAGTCTTGGGTGGGACCTTCCCCCTTTTCTGCTATTTCAGGCTCTGGGGGCTGCAGGAAGCCCTAGGAGGGGGCTTCCTTTGGGTGTATTTTTAGAGAAACAAAGGGAGGTGTGATGGGCAGATCCCTCTGTGGATGAGGTTAACTTGGGGATGGGGAGTCTGGGAGGTCAGGGGACCCAGGAGATCCAGTCACTCCCTGGAATGGAGAGTGGGGCCTCATGTGTGTGCCCTCCACAAGCCAGGCTTAGAGACATTTGCCCTGGAGTTGAATGCAAGGAGTGTGGGAGGGTGGGGTGCACCCTGCCAGAATGTTCTCTGATGAGGGTTTGTGGAAGAGGGACAGACTTAGGAGGTGTGTGTGGGGTCCACTAAGTGCCTCAAGGGAAGCAAGGGCTGCCTTTGCCCTCTCTGTGCCTCAAGTGTCCTCTGTCCCAGGCTGGGTAGGGAACGTAGGGCATGGAGGACACTGATGTGGTCTGTCCTTCCCTTTGGGGACCTAGAAGGCCCTGTCAGTGGTGACTCAGCCCAGGGCCATACGAGGCTGGGGGTGGCTGCAGCTGCAGTGCAGCTGATTCTAGCAGTGATGAAGGAATGGCCCCCAAACAGAGACAGGGCAGCGCAGACAGCAGTGCCAGGGCTAGGGAAGTAAAAGACCCTTGTCATCTACCCCCTTACACCCACCTGTGATCACCCCCATCTGGAGGGCTTTGGGGGCAGACTGGGTGAAGGGCAAGTGGTGGCAGGTACTGGATGCAGTGCCTGCAAGAGGGTCTGCTACAGTCCTTCTCTGCTGTGTGGGCCACAGTAGGACTGTCCTCTGTTTTGGGGCTGGGGTCCCCTCCTTTGCCTGTCTCCCCATCTCTGGGTCCAGCAGCAGGGCAGGGCCTCCCAGTGGCTTCCTTCCTTCCTTTCTTGGGACGGAAACCCAGTTAGGTGGGGGTGCTGGGTTGGAGTTTCAGCAGGGGACAGTGCTCAGTCACCACCCTGCTCCCCAAAGTGACTCAGCCTGTATGTCCCCACCCATCCTCAGGGAACCTGGGCTCCCGCAGGAGGTAGATAAGTAGGGTGGCAGCCTGGGCTAGCCAGAGAGCTCAGGCCACTCCAGGCTGTATGTTGACTGCTTGCCATTTCTGTCCTGCCTCTTATGGCCCGCTCCAGGAATTCCACACAACCCACCCCAGCTGCAGGAGCCTTTCCACAGAGCCCACCCTGGGGGCTTGTACAGGTCAGGTGGGATTTGGGGAGGGTTGGGCTGTGAGGACCTCAGCCTCTGCTCATTCTTCCAGGGAGGGAAAAGGGACTTGGGGATCTTTGTGTAAGTAGTCTGGACCCCAAGCAACAATGGGAGCCTTTCTCTGTCAGTGCTGGTGAGTCACTATCGGGGCGGGGGGACACTGCCTGACTCTTGGGGCACTCTCATGCCAGCCTCTTTAGCCATGGGCTCAGCCAGGGCGACCAGCGCTTGTCTTTCACTTCTTCGGCTGTCAGGCTGGGAGCCTGTGGGACCCAGAGGGCCTGGAGGGAGGCAGCAGGAAGTGTGCAGAGCCAGGCCAGGGAGAAGGAATTCCAGCAATGCACCCCCATCCCCCACAGCTTGCCTGCCCACCCCTCTTGCACCATGTAGGCTAGCCAGGCCCCCTATTGCAGTCCCTCCAATTGAGGGTCTCCTGCCAAGTTTGACACCCCTTGGACTGGCTTGTAATGAGAGGGACTTATGCTAGTAATTAGCAGGAACCTCTTGGCCTGTGCAGTAAGAGGCGGGTGTTCTGCATTGAGGCAGAGGGATGGCCAGAATGGTCCTGAGAGCACGGAAGTGGCCTTAGCCTGGCCTCATGGCCCCGGATACCCCTGTCAAATCCTGCTTCCCGTTTGGGGACCTTGAGAGACCCCGCCCTGCAGGCTGTTGTAGAGGCTGTGGGAAGAGGCCACAGGGGCTGGTGTCACGGGCCCTGTGTTTGCATGTGTGGGTGGCTGTGAGTGTCCCTGTAGGGTGTTTAAAAGTGTAAACTTGGATGCCTTTGTCTCTGGCCATGTGATGTAGCTCTGCATCCTAGGCCATGTCCCTAAGCTAGCCATGGTCACATCACATGTCTATGCTCTGGGCTGGCTCTGGCTTCTGTGTCTGTTTCTTCCTTCCCATCCCAGGCTATGCTCTTGATGGTGTGTCCCTGAAAAACACTTCTGTGGGGAGGTGTCAAGACCTATTCCAAAGCCCCCCACCTAGACCTGTAGGTCTGTTTGGGAAAGAGGATGTGTCTATGTAGAGAGGCCCAGAAGACCTTGGGGGTCTTACACCCTGAAATTCAGCCCATGTGTGCTCAGCTGAGCCTCTGGGTGGTTAAGGAGCAGCAGCCTGACCTCTGCTATTGCTAGTGAAATAGGGCCAGATGGTGGCCACACAGCAAGGTTTCAGGGGGTCAGCAGAAGACTCTAGACAAGGGATCTGGCCAGCCTTTGGGGTCAGAGAAGGGTCCAGAGCACAGGCACAGGCTGGGCAGGCTGAGGGGCAGGCCCAGAACACTGGGGCAAGGCAGCAGGAAGACGCTCTTGCTTCTATAGCAGTGTAGCTGCCCATGGACAAGGACCTACCCGGTCAGATTTGGGGTTTGGAATGAGCTCAAAGATTGGGCAGCTGGAGCAGTCAGGGGATGGTCTGGCCTGCAGAAGGATAGGTGCCCATGCTGTGGAGACCTTCCCTGAGACCTGAGGGACCCTCCTCTAGTGCTGCCCCCTGCTCCAGCGTGGCCTAGGATCCCTGATTGACAAGATGCAGAGAGATGGAAGGTGAGGGAGGGGCCAGCACACTATCACCTGCACACGCCCTCAGAAACCCGAGCTGCTGCCCGCCTACTCACCCTAGCCACTGCAATGTGTAACTGGGCACCAGTACCCGAAGGCCATTCAGCGCCACAGTCACTGTTCTGGTCGCTGGCTGGGTGGGGTCACTGGGCCTGCCCCTGCCTACATAGCCCCTGACCTGGATCCCAGCTGCAGGATGCCAGAGGTAAAGCGAAGTAGGGCCCTGGGTGGCAGTGGGTGTTCCTTGCTGGTACTCTGAGTGCTCCTGTATCTCCGGTAGGGTGGTGGGGGCAGGGCTGGGGTTCCCCTTCCAGCCCTGGCCCCTTCATTCTGGGTCACAGGGGTGAAACTGGCTCTGCTTTGCACTGGACTATGAAAGCAAACATAGCCACCACACAGGCTGCAGCCCATGGCCCACCTCCTGGAGGAACAGAGCTGACCAGGCCTTGGAAGTGGGGCAGGAAGCCAGGGAGGTGGATGCACAGGCAGGCCTGGGGGTGCAGCCATCTCAGTTGGTCAGTCATTGTGATGGATGGCAGTTTAATTCCACCCGGCTTCTTCCTACAACCTCAGCCAGCGCACAGCACTGCCCTTGAGCATGAATTTTCCCAACAACCCCACAAGGCAATGTCCCAACTGAAAATACTTCGAATTTGGAAACTGAGGCTCTGCCTGGGGTTCCACAGCTAGAACTTGGGCAGGGAGCACATGGAGTATTTGGTGGTTTTTTTTTTTGTTTGTTTGTTTGTTTTTTGTCTTTTTGAGACAGGGTCTCACTTTTGCAGTTCAGGCTGGCCTTGAGCTCACTTTGTAGCCCAGGCTGGTCTCGAACTCACAACAATCCTCCTGCCTCAGCCTCCCGAGTGCTGGGATTACAGGTGTGTGCGACACGCCCAGCACATGGAGTATTTGTTATTGAGACCTGGGACTCCCTGGTAAGGTGGTGGGTGGTGTTCAGAAGAGTGGCTTCTAGGGCTAGGAAGCCAGAGCCTGATCTCACATCCCTTGTGACTGCAGGATGTCACTGCACCCCCGAGAGAGCTGCGCCCTCGGCTCTGTCACCTTCAAAAGGGACCTCAGGGCTACGGATTTAATCTGCACAGTGACAAGTCTCGACCTGGCCAGTACATTCGCTCTGTGGACCCAGGCTCACCTGCTGCCCACTCTGGTCTTCGTGCCCAGGACCGACTCATCGAGGTACCATGACCACTGATGTGCCATGTGTGTCCATGTCTGGGACTTGGGTCCTTGCTGAAGGAGGGGAGTCACTGGGAACCTGAGCTGGCACTCCTCTTGCTGCCTCAGCTGGTGGTAGCTTTGATGAATATTTGATGGCACACCTGGCTAGGTGGTGTGGGGCAGGCTGTGTCCCTTGAGTCCTGCTGACCCTGTGCTGGTGGTGGCAGGTGAATGGGCAGAACGTGGAGGGGCTGCGCCATGCTGAGGTTGTCGCAAGCATCAAAGCACGGGAGCATGAGGCCCGGCTGCTGGTGGTGGACCCTGAGACTGATGCGTACTTCAAGCAGCTGCGGGTCACACCCACTGAAGAGCATGTGGAAGGTGGGCCAGTGCCTGGGGGGATGGGGTAGGGTCAATGTCAGGAGAGAGCAGCCACTGACATGCTGTCCCCACAGGTCCACTGCCATCACCAGTTACCAACGGGACCAGCCCTGCCCAGGTGAGAGGGTGGGTCCAGGTGACCATGGTGCACCTCTGGGTCCCCAGGCCTGACCGAGGCCCGCCTTCCCCTAGAGATCTCTGCCCTTGAGTAGTGTGGTTGTGAGGCTCAGACCCATGTCTGGCCCCATCACTGCAGCTTTAATACCCTCTGTGGGAATACTGTCCTGGGTCAGCACCATGCCCTAGTCACACGGGGCAGCTGGGCACCTAGGGTTCTGGGGCCACTGTCCTCTTTTTTCTGTTCCTGGTACTACGTGGCCATTATTTCATCCTTCAGTCCCCACCTCCTTGGAAGCTGGCCCTGGCTTTGTCCCAGATGATACTCATGGGTGATTCCTGCACCAGTATTGCCCTCCCACATTGTGACAGGCCAGAGCTGGCCACCTGCCTGTTCACTGCTGGGTGCCCAACGTCCTGCTCAGCTGCATCTGGACAGTAGTGGAGGACTGGTGCTTACTACCAAACGAGTAGTAGATATACACATGGTGTGCATGTGTGCAAAGGACTACATGTAGAGGTGTGAGTGTGCAAGAGCATGCATGCAAATATGTGTGAAGGTGTGGTGTGTACAAAGGAGTGCATGTGTGGCTGCGGTGTGAGCAAAGGTGTGTATGCTCAGCTGTGGCATGTGTGCATGTGTGTGTCTGGGTACACCAGTGGCTCCCTGGGTGGGAACCCTGAAGCCCTGCCTTGCCCTTGGTTTCCCAGCTCAATGGTGGCTCAGTGTGCTCATCCCGAAGTGACCTACTGGGCTCAGACAAGGACACTGAGGTAACTCTGCTGTG
>RJWT010020242.1:0-18048 GCA_004365215.1 Cuniculus paca
AGTTAATATCATATATTTACAACTTTGCAACTATATGTAGTTATAAATAATTACATTTATATTTTATGTATAAAATATATTTAGAAAAACTAATACTTTAGCCAACAGGTATACCAAGTTGTATTTATCCCAGATGTATTTGCTTACCTGAAGTCTTTAGAACAGCTTGTTCCAAAAAATCAGAAAACAGCATAGAATTGCATAGAATTATTCTTCTATACTTTTTGATTCAGTTTACATTATTTTCTCTCTACACAATAAAAACAAATAAGTTAAAAAGTGCTCTAAGTTTATCTTCCATATCCACTTTCTTTGTCTTTGTATAACTTCAGAGAATACTTTCCCAACAACTGAAATTTTAAGCAAATGTGAAGTTCTCTACTTTAAGAAAATTAATTGTAAGAAAACTCATGTAAGAACATCAAGAGAAATGTGGAAAATTTTTCTTTGATCATTACTGTTAACTACTTTTTTATTATACCTACACTGAATTCCTTATTACCCTGCTATGAGCCCCAGAGTCACCCTGTGTGTTCTCAGTGCATTGGTCACTGTATATACACATTAAAATTTTTTCCAATATCGAAACACATCAACATGTAAGTAAGACACTCTCCAGTTTTCAACACTTCTTGTGTGATATTTTATATCTAATAAAGCAATAAAACATTGTACTAGACCTAGGAGGAGGAGTATGTTAATATCAAAATTAATTTTAATACTTCTCAAATCACCTGTAAAAATAGGTTTTATTGGTCAACTTGACTAGGTTTTCCTCCTTGTTATTCAACCAAACATTGATCTTCATGTTGGTGCAAAGCTAACTTGTAGATGTGATTAATATCTGTAGTTGATGTGTTGCCAGTGTACTGCCTACTGAACTGACCTCTATTTCTACCTTGTCCTCATCTTGTTCTTTCAGGACAAGATGCTCAAAGACCAGAAGCTGTGGGAAAACTGGCAACACATTATAATTCCCATCTGCATGTTAAATGACTACAACCCCACTATGACAGTTGGTAATTGCAGTGATGATTATTTAGATAGGGCTCTGGATTTAATGTTTATGGGTAGAACATTTGGAGAAAGCTTATATTTAGGTCAATGTATTCTGCATGTGACACAGACATGAATTTTGGGTGGTAAAGAACAAAAATGTCCATGTTCTAATATATCTAATATTTAATTATTATCTTATATGGTGAATGACATTTGCATTTGTGGTTAATGATCTGATCTGGAGGGCAAGTTATACTGGATCATACAGCAGAAATTTAAATGCAATTACCTGCATCACTATAAGAGAGTGTAGGCTGAGAAACAGAGAGCAAACAGGCACAGAGAAAAGGAGGCAGTGTAACTCTCGATGCAGACATTGGAGGTTTGTGGTCAGAAGCCGAGGAGCACTTGGAGCCACCAGAAGTTTGAAAAGGCTAGGGGTAGATTTTGCCCAAGGCCTTCAGATGACTGCGGTGGTGCGCACATTTTTGTCTCCTCTAGAATTGTAAATGAAGAAATTCTTACTGTTTTAAACTACCTAGTTTCTGATAATTTGTTATAGCAGCCACAGAAAATTAATACATTAGTCAAATCTCATTTTATCTCCAGAAAAAGCTGCTATGTATAGATAGAGAACTATCAAGCATTAAAATAGATGTATTTTCTTCTGTCTGTTCTAGTGCCATTTACAGTCCATTTGCAGCTTGCCCGGTGGCAGCAGGAAACAAAGGGTGATATGGAAGTGCAGAGGATCCATGTGCACACATATATTCTCTCCTAAATTAGAGCAAGAGTAGAAACACTGACAGCGTAAGATTGAAAGTGATGTTTTCATAGTAACTTTCTGAAAATTATTTTTTCATATTAACAAAATAGCAATCTTTACAAAGCTAAAAATGTATTCACTTCTAACTGACTCATAGTTTTCGTATATATTTTTCACAACTATTGAACCAGTCTTAATATTAAAACCACTTAAAAAAGGGTCCTAAAATTGAGTCTATTGATTGGCACTGCGTCAGTGTAGTCAGACAGCAGTGAATATTTTCTAAGTAAAAATGTGAATAAAAGATGAGATTTTTTTAGGTCCAAAAAAGTGATTCTCAAATAGCTGTAAAGTGATGGAGGCAGTAGCAATTAATTGGTTCTTTCAAACTACTTATGCTTTTTAGGGGCACATACACATTATATATTTACCATTCTTATAATTTATTGGACCACTGTTCAAATGTTCATTTCTTCTTGCCTAATTTGCATTTTAGAAAACTATGGTTTCCTTGTATCAACTAAAGTTGCTCCACAGATTATGGAGTTTTCCAATCAGTGCTTCGCGGAATTCTTAGGTCTCATGAGATGTCATGGGTGTTTTGAGAAAGATCACGTCTGTAAGGGAGTGATTTTAAATTTCGAAGTGATTTTGAACTCTTACTGCTGTGAAGCACAACGGTGAGAGGCAGCAGCTTCCGCGTTTCCATGCGCATCTTTCAGGAGCACACAGCGAGACACCTTAAGGTTTGCTTGAGTCTTTTTGACTATGTTCTCAGGTTCCATCATCAGAGTGGGGCAGGGGTGGTTTGAGAAAGAGGAGCGCAGTAGAGTAATGATGCTAGCTAGCATCTCAGTCCTGAATTGCCTTCCTCATTTTTCTTTTAAATACTACCAAATTACAGGAGAAATACATCCTACTCACAACACAGAAAATCAGAGGATGTGCTTTATTCCTAAGACAAAATTTTTGTGCACCATGAAGCAGAAGACTTTTATTTCAATGCTGGCCTAATGTGAATAACATTAGTTGGGAAACTTGAGAAGTTTAATATTTCTTTTAAGTTTTATTTTTAAATTATCTTCCATTCGTGTTATATTATTAATATTTGTTTCTGCAAACATTTTAAAGGAGTAAATACGATGTTTCCTGAATATGAGCTGTGAGATAGAAAAGGATGATTCTGAATGTGAGCCTATGGATACTTGCTAAGTCTGGGAGTAAACAATTGTGGTTTTCAATGAAATTTTAAAGTAATTGCACAAAGCAACTAGGGACATAACATCAACAGCAACAACAAAATCTGCCTCTACAATGCTAGCTAGATATTAATTGATTTTACATGAATTGATGATCCCAACTGTTTATATCATTAGGTTTAGTTTTTGCAAACAATTTCTAAAAGGAGTTAGATCACCAACAAATTTGAAAAGATACTGAACTGCAAAGCATGTTTAATCGACACATATAGAAATAGCTACTGGAGTCTTTGAACAAATTCAATAAAGTTTTTCTTTTAAAAATTACAAAAAGATTCAAGAATTAAATTATTTAACAGCAGCAGTTATTGGTCAACATCCAAAAGTCACCTTATTCATGAAAATGCAGTGATGTCAGTATGTAAACATACTAGTGAACAACAGCTAAGTAAAGAAGATGCGAGGTAAAGGGAAGACTCCTTTGCTTGAGAGGCTGAAAGGTGTGAACTTAGCACCTGAAGGTAAAGAGATTTGAGTGCAATAAATGGAAAAAAAAATTTCTCCTTTAAGATTGGTGAGTAAACAGACTTCACTATTGAATGTCAAGTTCTAGCATTTGTAAAATTTTAAAATGTGGGTTAAATTCATAATTTTTTTTTTTTGTAGCACTGGGGATTGAACTCATGATCTTGCACTTGCCAGACAGGCGCTTAGGCCACTGAGCTAAATCCCCAGTCCTTGTCTTTTTGAGACAGGGTCTCTGTATGCCATTCAGACTGGCCTTCAGCTCACTTTGTAGCCCAGGCTGATCTTGAACTCACAATGATCTGCCTGTCTCAGCCTCCTGAGTGCTGGGATTACAGGCATGCACCACCAGGCCTGGCCCTCACAAATGATGTTTTTATGCTGGAAAGTAAGAGTCTAAAATGGGAAAAGGCCACAATAGATTTAATGCTTTGTCTTTACATATAGAAAGTTCTGTCCAGAAGGAGATATATGGGCTTCTTTTCTGATGTTGTCACATCAGTGGTCTGCTTCATGACAGGGTTTGCCTGTTGTTGTGTAAAATTAAATCTTGATATTATCATAATATACTGCTTTATTCACAGAGAATGTTGGTGTAATAATACTTGAAGAGGAAATAAAAACTAAAATGACTGGGTTATGCTACAAAATAATGAATTTTATTAAAGGATAAGCAGTTCACTGGAGAACAATATTTTGTTCTTTGTCCAGGTTTTCACAATTTTTAAAAACATTCTCAAGTGGACTGATATATCTAGAGTCCTAACACCACACCTAGCTCTCACCACTATTTTTTTTAATACTTGAAAAACAGTATAGTAGGAATAGATGAAAGTTTACTTAATAGGATAAGGGTATCTAATAAATATCTTATAGTAAAAAAATCTTAGTTATGACATATTGTAAAATATTCCTGTGAAACTTGGAGATAGAGAAATTTTCTAACACAATTCTATTTCATATTTAGATGGAAGGAATTCAGTGATAGAAGAAAAAGAAATAAAAGCCATAGGTTGGAAAGGAAGAGATAATACTCACTAGTCAAAGAAAATTTTATATAGTACATTGGAAATTCAAAATAATATTAGATAATTAGCAATATGTAAAATTAGAGCTCTCAGTGGATTACATATTGCTCTATAAAAGCCAGTTGTATCTTTTACTTCAAACAACATGAAAAAATAAAACTAAGAAACTTGCTCAGTTTCTCTACCAAGAAAAATATAATGATAAAATAATTTAAGAAATGTTACTCCACAGAGAAGACATCACAGGCTTGTCATTTTTCCTGAATTAAAACTACAGACTCAATGAAATCTTAGAAAAACCCAAAGAATTATCTAAGTTGATAAGCTTATCTCATATCATGTAGAAATAACAATAAATAAACTTAATTTTGTGAAAAAAATTGTTGGAGGATCTAATTGTCATCACATTTATGGTAAAGTCTTGCTTATTAATATAGTGGTATTTACTCAAGGATGACAATGACAATGAGTAATAGAACACTACAAAAACTGACTTTAGACAAAGATGCATCTGTAATATTGTAAGGAAAATTTCAATAATTGGTGCTGGGTGACTTTATGTCTCCATAATTCACAAGAGTCACAAAATTAATCCAAGGTAAATTTAAATCTATTTGAAGGATAAGGATACAATGCTTTTAAGATAAAATGTGTAAATGCTTTTATGAATTTGGAATAGATAGAATTTTTGAAATAGTTAAAGAAATCTGTGAAAATAAAGAAATAATGATAATAGAACTTAATTATTATTTGGTTCATCAAAATAAACCATTACAAAAGACAAAGGGCCTGTCATGCAATCAGAAATTATATCAATGAGTTATACACAGAATATACAAATAACATTTTAAAAAAGAAATAAGAAAAAAGACAACACAAATTTTATAGAATTCACAAGGGTTGAACTGAGCCTTAACAAAAGATTATATCCAAGTAAACAATGGAAAATTATGTAAAGAATTTCAACAGTAATGGTAATATATGAAAAAAATAGATTAGTCCACTGGAAAGTCACCATAGGGCCACTACAACAATATTGGGTGTATCAGTCAATGTTTACTATAGAAACAGTTATAATAAAAAATATACAAATGTATAAAATGTACAAGATATCCTTTCAGTGGCCCTCCAGAGTCAGATGCGGAAGTGTGCAGAGGGCATCTGTGTGCTGTTGACCAAAGGATTCAGTTGAAGGACTGCAGCTCACTGCAATGTCCCATGTGAGTCTGCATCAGGAGGCCAATGGATCTGTGACGGAAGGCTCAAGAGTCTTCACTGGAAGCCAGGAAATGACACACAAGGTGAAGGTGAAGATTGGAGCTCCTCCAAAGAAACAGAAGCAGATTTGTCCTCTATTTTGCCTTTATACCATCCAGGCTCCAAGTCACCCCTAGGATGTGGAATTGATGAGCCAATTTAATTGATCTTCTCTTACTCAAGTTGACATAATCAATCAACCATCACAATCCATCCCTTGACAACCAGGTGCATTTCTTTAAACCAGTCTCCAGATACAAATACAAACTTATAATTACTCTTAATATGTTACAATTAGCCTGCATACAAACAGAAATGCACTAATTCTATTCCTAGAATAAAAGGCAAGTTTTCTTGGGTGATCTTTACTCTTCACATTACATAACTTGAACATTATAACATAGGTTTAATAATCCTTAAGAATCAGTATTAAGTCTATCAATTTATATCACATTAGAATCATATTAGGAGAGAACTAGTACAATTACAATCTTCATTTCTACAGCAGATCCTGGGACAGTAGCTGGTATTTGAATTATCTTCTTCTGCTACCCACTCTGTATTCCCTTGGACTTCAGCAAGCACCTCAGTGGGTCTTAGTTCTTTCCCTGGTGAGGGGAGCTTCGTTCCTGAAGGTTTTGAATCATTTGTCATTCTGTCTGATCAGGTTGCGGTAGGTTTCCACTGACTTTAATAATAGGGCATGGTAATCACAGAAAGCATCCTAAGGGATCTTCTGCACTGCAAGTATAATTTTCAGGACTCAGTGTTGGTTTCTGCTGCTGGCATACTGGGCATTCAGCACGGGCTATAGACAGATCAGCCTTGGCGAGTGCGAGCTCATGTTGCTGAACCCATGCCTAACCTCCATTCTTGCCACCATGGGCCCTCTGTTCATGAGTCCATTGGACAATGACAGGGGTAGGTGAAGAAAGAAGCTGATCAGTATCTACAGAATGTGTCAAAGTCCTCTTCTGCTATTACTTTTTGGTGAGCATTTACATGGGAAACAAATAGTTTTATATCTTTGGCCCATATAGACAGGTCTATCCACATATCTCTTCCCCAAATATCATCATCACCACTTTTGCCGTTACGTTTCCTTCATCTGGCCAGAGCATTGGTTACACACAGTCCATGGATTAGTACACAGTCACACATCCGGTCACATCTCCTTCCAGATAAAATGCACTTCCAGGGCACTGCCTGAAGTTCTGCCCACCATAAAGATTTCCCTTCACCACTGTCCTTCATGGGTGTCCTGGGAAGGGCTGATAAAGCTGCAGCTGTCTACTTGCTGGTGGTGCCTTCATAATGGGCAGAGCCCTCCATTACCAAGCCCTGGACTTCTCTTCCTCTGACAGCTGATCATATGGTACACACCATGAGGCCACCGATGCATGCTGGGAAGCAGAAGGCAATGTGGCATCTGTGTGACTTCTTCATGTAATTTACTTATACCCTTTGCACCTGCTTGGATTCCATCATGTATATACAATTTCCATTTAATGATAGTCACGGTGCACATTCAACCTTATGACTTGGTGGACTGGATAATATCCATGTCACGATAGGTGACTCAGGTCACCTGGTGACCTGGTGTCCCATGGCCAAGTATTCAGTTTATATTAAGGCCCAGTAGAGGCCATGAGCTGTTTTTCAAAGGGGGAGTAGTTGTCTTCAGAGGATAACAGAGCCTTGCTCCAAAAACCTAAAGGCCTTAACTACAATTCACCTTTGGGGGCCTGCCAGAAACTCCAAACAACATCTCTGCCTGCCACTACAACTTCAAGTACCATTGGATCTGCTAGATCATATGGCTCCAGTGGGAGAGCAGCCTGCATAGCAGCCCGGACCTGTTGCAGAGCTTTTTCTTGTTCTGGGGCCCACTCAATACTAGCAACTTTCTCAGTCACTTGGTAAATGGACCAGAGTAAAACTCTAAGTAAAGAACATGTTGCCTCCAAAATCCAAATACACCTGAGTAGGTATTGAGCCTCTTTTTTGGTTGTAGAGGGAGCCAGATGTAGCAATTTACCTTCTACCTTAGAAGAGATAGCTCTACATGCCTTACACCACTTAAATCCTAAAAATTTCACTGAGGTAGCAGGACCTTGAATTTTGGTTGAACCTTAAATTCCAGACCACAAACTGCCCTAGGGTGGGCCTTCCACACTCTAGGTTATGGAATTGCTGAGCGAATTTAGTTGAGCTTCTCTCACTCAAGTTGACACAATCAATCAACCATTACATTGGGGGTGCAGTAATTCAAAAAGTTGAAGATATGAAAGAAGTGAAGAATTTACTACTGATTGGAATGTATACTGTTACAAATGTGTCTTCCTTCCCTCCTTTTTCTTTCTTCTTTCTTTCTTTCTTTCTTTCTTTCTTTCTTTCTTTCTTTCTTTCTTTCTTTTTCTTTCTCTCTCTCTCTCCCTCCCCTGGAAATTGCATCTACTGCCTGCCTTTCCAATGAGGTACATTCCTGGAACTTTTTATAAAATTTTCCACATTACCAAAGGATGTAATTTTCTAAGTTGCTCAAGTTGGACTTGAACTTACTAACCTCCTGATATACCCTTCCAGATTTCTAGGTTACAGATATGAATCACCATGTCAGACTATGCAACTGCTTTAGAAGATACTTTTGCAATAATTACCTAAGCTGAGCTCATCATATTTTATGAGCCATTAAATTAGACCAAGACAGCTCATGGCACTTTTTTAAAAAACTTCACACAAGGTATATGTTCATCATCAAAAAAATGGTGCTCTATGGTATTACAAAAAAAAATGAGAAATCTCAAAGACATAATGATGAGCAAAACAGCTAGACACAAAGACATATCTGTATCTATCCATCTATCTGTCTATCTGTCTATCTATCTATCTGGGTCTATAAACTGGCTCAATTTGGGAACTGACTGAGGGACTGTGATTCCACTACCATGATTTGAAGTTGGCTTCTGTTCATTTGCCCTTAGAATTTTTTGATTATGTAAATATAGTGAAAATTGTATACACTTGATTTCATTTTTATAAATCTCAACCCTGGGCAAAAAAATTTATGATCGCAGCAATCAAAGTAGTGGTTCCTTTGGAGGGGTAAGAACTGGGGTATGAAATGAAGACTTCTGAAATGATCATTATAGTTCTGCATATTAGTCATTTTTTATGAAGTAGCCCAAATCTGTTGAATCTATAGTACAGGCAACAGTTAATGTTAGCCATCATACCTTTCAGTAATTGGAGACTGTGACTCACTTAGGTTCATAATGTAAATTGTTAGAAACCTCCTCACCTTAACCAAATTGTATTTATACTCTTGCACTTGGAAAGGTAGATAATCAATTTTAATTTATCAAAACTATTTCTCTATGAAATCACATTCTAATTTTTTAATCTGGGAGCAAATTTACCATTAGCTAAAAAGAATGTACATAAACTGACATTTTGCAAGCAATGGATCAATGCTACTGTAAGATACATATATCATACTTAGGTGTTTACATTCATAAACATCCAGTCATTTTGACTTAAAAGCTTTACTAATGGATGACTTAGTAGTGAAAATGGCTAATTAGCATGTGCATGTTTTAACTGTCTTGAAACTCAAACACCAGAGTGGTGAAAGAGATGAAAGGTGGGTGAATAAAAAGTAAATAGCGGGCAGTGATGAGGACAGTGATAACCCAAGATCGCATAATCTGTGTGCACTATCAGTCACTATTTGAGTACAGCAACAAGAAGTAAATTTTGCCACATCTTCTAGTTTTCAGAGAAGCCAGTACTAAAGATTTTTATCTGACCATAAAATCTTTTTTAAATGAAACATGAATGAACAAAGTAAAATATATCTATAAATCATTTTTAAATCATAGGTTTCTAGTAAGACTTCTCTGTTTTTGAGAAACCATAACAATAGTAAAAAAATCACTCTAAATCAAGGTGTATATGTTTATAATCTTAAGACATATAAGTTTATCACATGAACTTGCATCCTATTCTATGAAGGAATGAGCGTTGGTACAACAGCTGTACTAGGTTGGAGGCTAGTTTTGTCATAAAGAAAAAAATACATAAGGTATGCGAACTGTGAATGCGGAGGGGAGGGGATTTGAAAGGAGGAGACAGGAATGGGGGAGGGAAATAGAGAAATCAAGATGTATCGTCTACAGGCACAAATTCCCTATAATGAATGTGATCATTATGTAAACCAAAACTGTACCAACAAACATAAATAAACTAAGAAAGAAAAAAAAAACACCAAGGTACTCTTTGTCCCTTATTATTAGGAGCCTAATAATCTCAATGAAAGTAACTATTCTATGTCATAAACTTGAGATAAGATTAACCATATTAACAAGAACAAAATGGGGAAAGAGAATTCAGAAGAGGAGGGAGGGGAGGGGAAGGGGATTCAAAAGAAGAATGGAGCAGTATTACGGTACCTATTCAGCGAGATGATTGTAAACTGTACGTCCCGCAAATAAGTACTAATAAAATCATAAAAACATGAAAACCTTAAGGCAGATGCCTAAATACCCCTGTGCAGCGCTTACTTGTCAGGGAAGGAAGTAAGATTGCCATCCGGGTCATAACCAGAGACGGAATAACATCTTCCACCTCCAGTTCCACCTCTGGTTATCTCCTGAGATAATCTGTGCTGAAGATGCTCTAACAGCAAACACCATGAAACTATGATGACCCAAGGCGTCCTGGGTCCACTGGGACTCTCCAGGGATTTCTGTCTATGAGAACTTTCTTTTAGGTTCATCTTTTCTCATAAAAGTATTTTACAATTGTTTTCTCATTTCTGTGACACACCTGCGTATGCTTGCATATAAAGTACAGTAAGGAATATTAAAGTGACTGATCTAGGGAGAAACGCTAATGCATTTGGTGACTTCCAAGGGGGGCACCTGCCGTGGTAGAGGCACCTCGGCTTGGTAATGCATTGTGGTTTTCCATATTTGGCTTCCAAGCCCTGTGCCGACAGGGCAAGGGCAGCTGAACAGACCCCAACAATAGCATTAATATCTTCTAATTTATATCCATGTTCCCATCTTTTCTCCAAGCTTTGAAGGAAGTTGCAGCTCATCCTAAAATATGATTTTCAGAAACCGCTTGCACACTGAACAGCGCCATTCTGTGTCTTAATAAATGAAGTACATTTTTACTTGCCATACTGTCATATTTGTTAGAGCTGGTGGTGGTATATATGCCAGAATTACCTCATATAAATAAATAAGAGGCTAAGCTTGACGCACTTTTATAAGTACTTGAACACTACATGGGAAGTAAGGAGAAATAAATATGAGCAATATTGGCTTAAAAAAAAAACAGTCTCTAACAAGTATTTCAAAAATGCTAACAACCTTATTTTTTATTTATTTAAATTTCCTTAGCTATTCTGAATTATTTAAATGATATATATTTATACTGTATACAAACAATCTGTGAGCTTATCCAAGGGCAAATTATGGAACAACGTATTTCACATGGAATTTGTTTTCGATGTTCTATTTTTCCACACGAAAAATCTCAAAGAAGCATGGGTCAATGGACTGAAATTGTGCTGGTTCTTTCTATCACAACATAAAACTTGAAGTCTTTCTCAGGTCTGGGCAAGAGGAGAGAAATCTCAAGTAATCTGTTAGAGCATATGTGAAAGACTTTGCTTTTTCCTATGACAGTAGGATGCTGCTTTCCTACACATATCATTTTTTTTACTAGTCTGTGACTAAATGATATCCGGTTGTGTGTGTTTGTGTGTATGTATGCCCAGGCATTCATGCCTGTGTAACATGTGCGACATAGCTTCTTAGATATGAAGACATAAAATGTTGTACAATAGAGTTAAGATAAATGGATCTATATTATATAGCTTGAATCCCAGCTGTAACGCTTCCTATCTCAGTGACTTTGATGGATTTCTTTAATTCCTTCAAGTCTTAGTTTCCTCATCTGTAAGATGATAAAAATGAAAATTTCTATTTCTTTGGGGTAATACCACAATTAAACTAGGTGATCCATGTGAAATATTGTGTGCTTGGTACTTGTTAACTCCTGTTATTACAATTATCATGCAGCATAAATCTGAGTATGGATAATTAGCTTTATTAGACTATTTAGTTATACTCTCATTGTCAGTCCACCAGCCCTGAAATTTACCATCTCAGCCAAATTAGTTAACCTCTCTGAGCTTCCATTACTCATTTGTAGAATAGTGATAATAATATTATCTATTTTGTCCTGGTGTCTTGGGAAGAAATTTGATAAAACATCCAAAATTTTTAGAACCAGGTGGCATATATTAATGCTCAGCAAATATAAGCATTATAATAACTGGTTTTCTCACTAATGTTAGGTTGTCATTCATTAAAACAAAATTCAACATCTTACCTAATTTCTCCTCTTCTATCTTTATATCCTTAGTTTCAAAGAGATCTCCTATATATCACTTAATTTCTAAGCTATTCCCATAGCACAATTTTCTTACTTAAATCAATAAGCAAAATCTCTTTGGAGAGTCGTAGTTACAAAATGCATTCATCTCTGCTTTTGATCCCAAGTGAAAATAATCAACTTTAATATCATAGGACAAAAAAGATGACAAAATTGCTGCTTTTTCTGGGGTTCCAGAGTCTGACCAGGGACAGACTATAGGCAATGCATCTCAACTGAAATTCACACAAGCTCATGATGCTTAGTGAGGGCTGGCAAAGTACAGACCTCAAAGCAGGCAGTTTGATATCACTACACTTGTCAAACCAGGCCGGCTATGGCTTGAGTACTTAGCCTCAGTGGGAGACTTGGAAACCAAACCCAGCCCTCGTTTGACCTCACTGGGCTGCAGCCCTTCCCCCAGGAGTCACTCCACAGAAGGCACCGGCGTGCAACCTGGCAGTCTCAGGACAAGCAGGGCTATGAGGACAGCGTGGGCATCAAGACATACAGAGGTGACTCTCAGGAGGAGGCACGTGCACCACATCTGCCTCTTGCCAGGACACAAGTTGACCTCCAAATGAGGCAGTACCAAAACTCACGGGCAGCTTCTATTTCGATCTCCAGATTTGAGCGTTTTAAAATTTCTGATTGTTTCGTATCTTGCTACACTGGTACAGCTTTCATAAATAAGAAAATACAATATTTGGGACTCATGCAAATCGAATAATGAGCATGACGGGATTTTTATTAGCCTCTCAACCATCCTGAAGACAGTGCCAGATACAGCAGCAATAGTGTGCCTTACAACGTGTTTTGAGGGGCTGAGACTGAAAGAAACACGCAGTTTTGTGAACTTAAAACTAATTTTCCATGTTTCACTCTTTGTGCCTTTGTATTATTTCTCAAAAAAATTCTGTACTAGTGTCTATGTACAGGAGTTGCTCGCTTTTTCGTGTCGTTATCTCTCAACACCCTGACAAGAACCTAAGAGAAACTCTACATTTTATGTAGTATACACTTTATTCAGTTAGACAAATACGTTTTCAAGAACTAAGATTATCTATGCAATAAGTCTACTTATGATAGCACAGTTTGTTATTTCTATTACTTTTAATTATGTTCCTTATGTTGTTAAGTATTTATATTATTGTGCAATCATTTACATATATTTTGTGAAAAAATACGTGGACAGTTAATATATTTTCTGGAAAATGTGTTCATCAGGGCAACAATTCCTCCCGTTTTCTTTGCAGTTTTCTCTTCATGTCTGAAGCACACACAACCTATTTCTGCAGTGTTGAAGAAAAGTATTTAGAGATTAAATCTGTGCGAACAAATGAAAGAAAGAGTGATTGTTATGTTCCAGGACTTCTGTTTCCTGGCAGGGGCAAAGCAGCATTCCTGTGTTCCTGTTCTCCTCACCTTCCACGCTCCTTGTCCTGTGAACAACTTTCCTCACACATATGCCTCAGTTTGCTCACTAGTGTAAGGAAATTTCACTTTCTCCTTCCCCAGTGTGTCCTGAATCTGAAAGGAGATACTGAATGAAATGCATGGCACAGAGTAGATGCGGGACAAATTTAATTCTCTTCCTTTCTTTTTGAGTTCAACCTGGTAATTAGCAGTTACAAGTGGATCTCTTAACTATAAATTTAATTTGAGATGCAATTACAAGGATATGCTGGCTTCTGAAAGAGAAGTGGCTGCTAGATGAAGGCGATTCTTACTGGAGGGAATGGGAACAAATGGAAGATTAGAGACTTCAAAGCTCGAGTGTAACGGTAGCTCTCAGGTTCTTGCAGAGAAAAACTGCATGGCATTTAGGGATTGTTATGCAAAAAAAATCATACATTAACAGTAGATTTTAGAAATGCTTTGAAGTAAAGCTAATTATAGTTGTTAAATGATAGAGAAGAAGGAAAGAGATAGCTAGTTTGGGGTTGTAAATGTGAATAATTGAAAGAACAGAGCTTAGAACAGCATCAGTGAAGTTGGAACTAAGTATATTGTCTCAAAAGTTATAACAGCTTTTAGAGAAGGAAGCAGGTGAATCACATTATTCTGAAACAGGTATGTGTAGTGTGTATGCACTAAGACCATGAAACATACACCTGTCTCAATCAAGAATAACTACGAGACTCACAGTCCAATGTCAAATTCAGCTCCAGAGCAGGGCAGTGAGGACAGGACTTTGAACCATGATGTGTTTTCCAACAAAAACCAAGCTATTTAGAACTGCTCTTTGTAGGAAGGGAGAGAAGGGAAATAAGTGGAGATGCTAGAGGGATAATTTTGATAATAAAGGACTTAGCATATAGCAAAGGTATTATGTTTTCTTTCCTATTACTTCATACATACACATAGAAAGATGCAGCTGTAAATTTAGTGCTAAATTTGAGAAACTTCTGCACGTGTGTGAAGGTTTCTGAAGTACAAAGAATAAAACCTATTTGAAAGAGACAGTCATCCTAATCTGTAAAATGAATTGCTTTCAACCTAGTTAGACACAAAATGGGGACTACTGGAACCAGTAGCAAGCTAACCCATATGTTAGTCCTGTAAGCTTCCAACTGGACCTAGTTCTCCCAGCCCCCAACCTTCCTACCAGCAGAAGCACTACTCTCTGCAGAGAGCTCAGTTCAGCAACACAGGATGCCAATTATGAGACTACAAAATAGGATAAGGAATTTTGCAGGTCCTAGGGACATTTGGGGACATCTGGAGACACCCAAAATTTTACAATGGACCATCAAGAATTCTGCCCACTGAGGTGCAAGACTACCAGAGAACTTTGACCACCGGTGTTTATTAAAATCTTCCCACCTAATGTCCCCTGCCTTCTTTCCATCCCTATAAGAGGGACACACTTCTATTTGTTCCCTACAGAAAGTCTTTTTGCTCTCTGCCTACCTGTACCCAAGATCAATAAATTCCACACCATGTTGCCTTACACAAGCGTGGTGGTCTCTGCTGGTGCTCCCATTGCCCCATGTAACAACTTCTCCTCCCCCAAAAGGACAATTGTGTCTCCAAGGCACAAGCCAAGGCCTGTCTCTGGTGATGGCAGAGCAGAAGGAGGTCCCCTTGCCCCTCTGTGGTTTAATCTCCCTAAGTTGATCTACAGGGTCCTCTGTGCTCCGCAAACGCAGAGACAAGGCAACAGCATTTCTTTGCATCCGTAAGAGCCAGCTGAGTCTGCAAATCCTGAGTTGGAGAAAGGTGGAGAGGAAAGGAAGGCAGCTTTTTATTCACAGCACCAATGCTGCCTCTTCAATGGCAATAAGCCAGTGAAGCCGGGGGCTGCAGCATGAGAGGGGGAGCTGAGGGTGCCTGTTCAATTCAGCCTCTGCTCTGGATTTAATTTTATTGCTTGCTAAACAAATCTTCGCTTTCAGTGCCTTAGAGTTCATGAGTGCATGCTTAGTTCCTTCCACTCAATGAGCTGGGTCAGTTTGTCAGCAATCTAAGTAAAAATCCATAAATATGATTGTTTAATCATATTTCACTGGGCAGTTGTCTGCAGTGTCCAGCCTGAGAGGAGCATACTCACCGCACGAGCAGCTCTAGATGGGTTTGTCTCCAGGACACACCCGGCTCAGCTTGGTTCCTACACTCGTTCCATCACACTGCCCTTGATTGAAACTGGACCCAAGCAGAGGTCTCTGGAGTTATCTCTGAGCTGCAGAGCTTAGTGTGGTCACAGCTTATTGGTGGAGACAGTAACACATAACGAAATGCCATTAATTCACACGTGTAATATTGGTTTCTAATTTGAGACATCACATCTAATTATCGGTAGATTAGTTACTCAGATTCATAGCTGAGCCACTGTGGGGAAAATGTGCCGACTCCAACTACCTTAACTGTCAGAAAATAGAATGATGTCTATTTCTTATGAGGGCAACTAGGAAATCTCTGAAGCCTTCACATCGATCTAGATTTATGGCTTAGTCCATAAAGAAAACGCAGGAAAATCAGCTCTGCTGCTTGTTATTTCTCCACAGCTCTCCTTCCAGACTGTGCCACATGGAGCGTCATCTTAGCAAAAGCACTTTATTTCAGGGCAACAGTTACAGCCATTATCCTGCCAGGCACGGGGGAAAGGGCATCACAACAGGGCAACAGACTCCTTTCCGGAGCGCTGGATTCTGAAAGCGCAAAGGAATTCACCATCTGACCAACCTTCCAGGGCCTTGCTGCTTGTTCCTGGCGCAAACGCCTGCCCTGTGACTCTGCATTTGCTTAGCTAACGTGAAGCGTTTGTGCCCCAGAGCAATCTCACTGCCGCTCACATCTATTGTCCAAAGATAGTTTCTGAAAGCGTTTTTGTGTTCTGGGAAATCGCAGTCAGAGGCATACTGAAATTTCAAAGACCAGCTTCTTTACAAAGAAGTATAAATGTTTGCAGGAAATGTTGTCTATCTTGGTTTTGGAGTCAGTCAGCAGGGAAGTATGAAGATGTCAGGTGAACATAAGAAGTCATTTGTTGAAAATGTAGAAGAGGGAAGACAGCGAAGAGTGGTGTTAACTACACACTGGCTGTCAGCCAGTCTCCTAGCTACACTGTCTTTCTCTAAATCGCTTTTCTCCCTGGAGGGAGGGAAGGATGGAGGGAAGGAGAAAGAAACAGGGAAAAGGAGAGGGAAAGGGAAAAGGGGAGAGGGAGCCCAACAATTCAAGCCTTTCACAAAGTAACATGTACAGGATCACAGCCGCCACCCAAGAGCGACTCCGTAGTTTACAACTTATCAGCAATTTCCTTATGGGCATTGTTTTTAATTTTTCTATTTTGAAAATAATGTTCATTTTAGGGTATAATATTGACATAACTATTCCCAACCCAGGAACGTTTTCTTTTTCTTATTATTTAAACAACCTTCAAGGGAGTGATCTTTATCACTGTTTTCTAAAGACTTCATTTATATCTTACATGAATTTCAGGGCTGTGAAGGCTGAAAGTTAAGGTACAATTTATTAGCTATTGAAATTTTAATTTAAAAAGTAATACTATTCTTTTTTTCTTTTTTTAATTTTAAATTAATTTTAATTTAAAAAGTAATAATATTCTTTTTTTGTTGTTCGTTTGTTTGTTTGAGACAGGGTCTTGCTATATAGCCCAAGAGGCTGGCCTTGAACTCCTGGTAATCCCCCTGCCTCGGCCTCCCAAGTGTGGACTTACAGGTATGTGCCACCAGGCCTGGGTTGAAAGTTCTTTTCTACTGTGCAGCTTGGAAAATTATGTCCTGAAGAATGACATTTTGGTACAGTGAATACTTTAAGAATTATGGAAGAATACCTAAGAATTATGGGAAGGCCTCAGAAATACCATCAGAAGCAAAGTCATACTGACCTGACTGCCTCCTGCCCTCCTGTCTCCTACCATTCTTTCTTTCCCAAGAGAACTATAGACATCAGAATTTTTCTTCTTCAAGGAAAATCAAAAGAACTGTTCTTCCTTCCAAGAGTCATATAAACTAGAAAGATCTCTTTGTCTCTTCTCTTTGATGATCCTCCTCCTAGAAGCGCCCATCTCACAGCTGAGGAATGAATGTTTCAGATGGGTTTTTCTTTTTCGTTTCTTTTCTTTCTTTTTTGCAGCACCAGGGATTGAACTCACGACCTAGTGCTTGCCAGGCAGGCGCTTAGGCAGCTGAGCTAAATCCCCAGCCTCTGGGGAATGAATGTTCCACAGAGAGGCCAAGAAGCATCTGAGCAGGCCTTGCTGGGCTGCTTGTGTCCCCACACCCCGTTCCATCAAATCAACCCCATAACCCGTCCCTTTCCTACCCCACGGTCCATATTCATCAATCCTAAGCATAAAAAG
>RJWT010020243.1:0-18054 GCA_004365215.1 Cuniculus paca
TGAGCAGTCAGAGACTTGAAAGCTGCTTTTGCTAAAAGAAAAAGAAAAAAAAGCAAGCTAAAGCTTGACATTGCTGCCTTCATTTTGTATCTGTCTCCTTTTGGCTCTGCATGTAGGCAGGTTAATCACTAAAGGAGTGTCAGTCTAAAAACTGGTGATACAAGGTTTATGAGCCCTAAACTTTCCTAACCTATCCTATCCCATTCAAGACTAAGGACACAAGAATAAAAGTAACTAAGATATTTTCAGAATTTGCACTGAATCCGTAGATTGCCTTTGTTAGTATGGCCACATTAACAATATTTTACCAATTCACATACAAGGAAGATCTTTCCATTTTCTAGTGTCTTCTTCCATTTCTTTCTTCAATGTTCTAAAGTTTTCTTTGTAGAGGTATTTCACCTCTTTGGTTAGATTGATCCCGTTTGGGTGGTTGGTTTCTTGGTGGTTTGTTTTGTTTTGCTTTTGCACTATTGCGAATGGAATTGTTTTCCTAATTTTGTTCTCAGGTAGTCCATTATTGCTATATAGAAAAGCTATTGATTTTGAATGCTGATTTTATATCCTGCTACTTTGCTGAATTTATTTATCGGTCCCAAAATCTTTCAGTGGAGTCTTTAAGGTCTTCTAAGTTCATGGTTTTCAAATGCTGAAGACTTAAAATAGACTCATGCCTATCGCTATGCACTAAACTAAAACCAAAATGGAACAAAGATCTAAATATTAAAACAGTAACACTAAACCTACTGGAAGACAAAGTAGGTAGAAATCTTGAGGACATAGCAGTAAGCCAAGAGTTCATGAACAAAAACCAAACTGCACACGAAGTACTTCAAAGAATCAACAACTGGGATCTCATCTTATTAAAAAGTTTTTGCACTTCAAAAGAAATCACCAACAGAATGAAAAGAAAACCCACAGAATGGGAAAAGATCTTTGCCAACTATCCCTCAGACAAAGGATTTTTATCTAGACCATATAAAGAATTGAAAAAAATCAGGACCCCCAAATTCAAAGACCCAATCCAAAAATGGGCATCTGAGATGAATACACAATTCTCAGCTGAAGAAATACAAAAGGCAAATAAATATATGAAAAAATGTTCAACATTATTGGTCATTTGAGAAATGTAAATTAAAATAACACTGAGATACCATCTCCCTCCTCAAAGAATGGCTAACATCAAGAAATTAACCAATAACAAATGCTAGTGGGGTCATGAGCAAAAAGGAACCCTTTTCCACAGTTGGTGGGAGTGTAGACTGGTATAGCCACTTGAAAATCATTATGGAGAATCCTCAAAAAACTAGGATTAGAGGTTCCATTTGGTTACGTTCCCCTTCTGGGTATTTTCCCAGAAGAACTGAAAACATCATACCACAGTGATATATGTGCACCCATGTTTATAGCAGCACAATTTGTAATAGCCAAATCTTGGAAACAGCCCAAATGTTCATCAACTGAGGAATGGATAAAGAAGATGTGGCATTTTTATATAATGGAATACTATTCAGTCATAAAGAACGATACACTCAAGGCATTTATAGGTAAATGGATGCAACTAGAAACCATACTCACAAGTGAAATAAATCAGACTTGCATGTATAAACACCATATTGTAAGAAACAAAGAGTAAATAAGATGCAAAAGTTACAATAGATATAGTAAAAGAGAAAGAAACTGCTCAAAGGGAAATTATATTGTTTGATCAGTCTTGCATGCCTGTATCTGGTAACCCAAGCAATTACTTTAAGGATAACGATATGCAATATAACAACCATTGTTAAATTCCTATAGTCTTGTTTTGAAATCCTACATCATCACTGTTTTTTGCTGTTGTTACTGTTGTCATTTTGCTCTTGTTGTTTTTTAATCATTTGTTTGCTTTTCGATTTTTCTGTGTTTTTCTCTTTAAAATTAAAAAAAAGGTCTTCTAAATTTAGGGTCATACCATCTGCAAAGATGGATAATTTCTGCCATATTTGTAGCCCTTTTACTGCATTATCTTGCCTAATTGCTCCAGGTAAAATGTTGATGAAGCTGATGGTGTATGATCTTTTCCTGTGTTGTTGAATTCAGGTAGCAAGTTTTGATAGAAATGGTAAAAGTGGCCACCCTTGCTTTATTCCTTATTGTAGAGGAAATGACCATTCAGAATAACGTTGGCTGTGGGTTTGTCATATAATATAAAGCTTTTACCATATTGAGGAATAATCCTTCAATGCTTCCTTTCTTTAGGAATTTTTATCATGAAGGTACATTGAATTTTGTCTTAGTCAGTTTCTCATTGCTGAGACCCAGTGCCCAACTCCCACAATTTAGAGTTTCATTTTGCCCACATTTCAGTCTGCATCCAGCCAGTTCCAAAATAAAAACAGTATAGTAGAGAGGCCTGATGGGAGAAAAGCTGCCCATGTCCTGGCAGCCAGAAAGCAGAGAGTGAAGGGAGGAGCCGGGAAGGGATACACATCCTTCCAGGTCCCACCCCCAGTAACTTGCCTCTTCCAACTAGACTGTACTCTTAAAAGCAATTCAGCTGTACTGCTCCCATAAACCAATCACCTTCCAAACACATGAGGCTTGGGGGGCAATTTTAGATCTAAACAACAAATTTTATCAGATGCTTTTTCTATATTACTTGAGATGATCATGAGATGTTTATCATTGATTTGATTTAACTGGCATTTTGCATTTGTTGATTTGCATATGTTGAACCATTCTTGCATCTTTAGAATGTAATCTCCTTGATCACGGTGTATGATTTTTTCACTGTTTTTTAATTCAGTTTGCCAGTATTTTATTAAGGATTTTTGCATCTATGTTCCTCAAAGACATTAATCAATAATTTCCTTATTTGTTGTGTCCTTCTCCAGTTTTGGTATAAGGGTGATGTCAGCTTTGTAAAACAAGGTTGGAAGTATTTCTTCCCTTTTCTAGTTCCTGGAATAGTTTGAGATGCATTGTTGTTAGTTTGTCTTTAAAAGTCTGACAAAACTCATCAGGAAACCCATCTGGTCCTGGACTTTTCATTTTAGGGAACATGGATTTCTTTTCCTACTTCAATCTCATTGCCTGTTATTCATCTGTTTAGGCTTTTTATATCCTCTTGGTTCAGTTTTGGTAGGTCGAATGTGTCTAGAAATTGATCATTTTCTTCCAGAGTCTCTACTGCAATGCTCGTCAATGGCATTCTTAACAAAACTAGAAAAATGAGTCCTAGAATTTGTGTGAAAACACAAACACCTAAAATAACTGAAGCAATTCTAAGCAATAAGAGATCACAATACCCAATTTTCAATTATATGATAGTAACAAAAACATCACAGTACTAGAACAAACAAAAAATATGCTTACAAGTAGAACAGATTAGAGAACACATAAACAAGCCCACACAGCTACAGCCATCTGATTCTTGACAAAGAAGCCAAAAACATATGTTGGAGAAAAGACAGCCTGTTTAACAAATAGTGCTGGGAAACTGGATATCCATGTATAAAAGACTGAAACTAGATCTGTATCTCTCATCTTGTGTAAAAATCAATCCTAAGTGGGATCAAAGACCTAAAGAAAAGACCTGGAATCTTGCAACTGCTAAAAGAAAACATAGGGGAAACAACTGAAGCCAAAGGCATAGGCAGAGATTTTTGAATAGGACTCCGGTTCCACAGGAAGTAATCACGAAATTCAACAAACAGGATCACGTCAAATTGAAACATTTCTGCGCAGCAAGGGAAACACCAACAGAATGAAGGAACAGCCTAGAGAATGGGAGAAAATTTTTGCCAGCGATGCTTCAGCCAGAGGATTATTTTCTAGAATATATAAAGAACTGAAAAAACTTAACACCAAAAACTCAAATAGCCCAATCAATAAATATGCAAAAGAACCAGCGGCTTCTCAAAAGAAGAAGCACAAATGGGTCAATAAGCATATGAAAAAATGTTCAACATCAACAGCCTTTAGGAAACCGCAAATCAAAGCTGCCTTCATCTCACCCAGAATGAATGGCCCTCGAGAATAGAAAAAAACAATAAATGCGGAGGTATGGGGTGGTGATCGGGAAACACTTCTACACTGTTGGTGGGAGTGTAAATAAGTACAGGAAATAAGGGATAGTTCTATAGCAGTGTGATTAGACAGAGGAGTAACAAAATGTGTGGAATTTAGGAGGACTCATTAGTTCAGACTGATGCTGGCATCCTTGTCATCACTGTTTTCTTCTGGATACAGAACAGGACACCGAGTACATAAGAATCTTTGGGAGGGAAGAGAGAGAAAAGGTAAGAGAGTGACCTTTCTAGGTTTTATGGACAGTTCTGGGGAAACCAGTGGGAGATTAGAGAGATTTCCCTGCTTCTGCTGCTTTCTCGGACCCCAAGGTGCCATATCTTAGGGTAGCATGTCGTGAACTCAACACGAGCCCATTTGTGACACGCTATGCCACAGCCATTTGACAGCCTTAACTACATTAAGGAGCCCTTTCAAAACTCACTAAATCAGAATTCATATCCAGTAATCTATTTTGCACACTCCCTGGGGCTCAACTCACACACCAACAAGGCTGCTAATTTTTAGCACAAGCTCTTAGAAGCTTCCAATCTAAACAATCAACCATCTAATGCTTAAAACAACATTAAAAACTCTATCATTTCTAGAGATTGAAAATTCACAATTTCCAAGACACCCCTCTCAAATATTGAAGTGTTTCACAATGTTGGGAAATTTTTCCTTTACACATATGTAAAATACCTCCATATGACGCCTAATCTTTGCTATTAGTTGCATGTAATGAGGCCGTGTGGAGCACATCTTATCTGCCCTCCCCAGAATGGCCCACACACTGTGTCTTGCTGCTTCCTCTTGGGTCCCCTCTTATGTCAGCATCCAGAACTTCTCTAGCAGATACCAATCAGGCTGACAGAAAAGGAGCCCTCCAGCAATCACGTGTAGCAGGCCCTCAATAATAACCACAGTGAAGTTTCAGAACATAATAAACTTATTTGTCAGGGAAGGGAATCACAATACAATCTTTATTCTAAAGCCATATTTTTGTAGTTATAATGTTGTATGAAACACAAACTAGCCTAGCAAACAAAATTACACACAACACACACACACTGGTATCAAAAAAAAGCTACAAATTAAAAGAAAGTAAATGATGGTAGTGGTGTTTTTTCATTTGACTTCTTGCACAAGCATCAACTTACAGATAGGATCAAAACTCTAGGGAATGATATCAAGTTGGTAGATGGGGAGAGGATGTTTCCAGGGAAGGTGAATGAATTCCAACTAGTGAACTTTGAAGACAGGACTAAGCCAGCATGTTGCAGCATTTGCTGGACTTTCATTCTTATTTCCCTGCCTATTGGCAGGGTACATTTTTTCTATTTACTATCATTCAATAAGTTATTGTCTCTGTGGAGTGGCCTGTGATTGTCAGGGGCAGGGCAGAGAACACCACATAAATCAGCAGTAAAGAATTAACATGCACACAACCAGATGTTACTAATGCTTTCTGAACCCCTCTAGATGAGACATAAGCAATTCTGTCTGTTACTCTTCTAGAGCCTTAACTTCTCCCTGCTATGGTTCATTCTTAGCTTGTGTTCACATGTGTCTACTGTAGGTTCTTTGGAAGGAAGAAACTGGGCTTTATACTTTTTTGCCCATTGCATAGTTACATACACAGAGGAGGCAATCAATAATTGTGGAAAGCTAAGCAGTCCTTCCAAGTAGCTCAGGCATTCATGATTGAAATTGTTTGCGAGCTACATCAATCTCACAATTTACAAATAACTAACCTCTCCCCATTTCTAACATGACCCATGGCTAGATACAAGGGTTGTTGTCATAAATGCCAGGTTCTCTACAGGGAGGCTCTGCTCCTTTAAGTTAGGTGCCAGTGTCTCCTTGAGGCTTTTCTTCTGTCCATTTCACATTGAATTGTGTCCCTTCAATTCACCGCACAACAAGGGCTTTGGCATCCTGGTGTCATCCATTCTCATTGCATTATTGGCCAAGCATCATGGAATTGTGATAAGGTTGGCATAAACACCTCTGGAGGGTCTCTGTTCCCAAACCTCTTTACTAAAAACCATTTGATGTGAAATAAAACAAGCAGGTGTGGTGATGAAATATTTCCCAAAGCCAAAAAGAATGCTGGCTGCTAAGAGGTCCAAATGTCACACCCACACCATAAATAGAGCAGATTTTGCTTTGTTGACCTTTGCATTCTTTAAAGGCCAAGCTCTCTTCTCTGCTATAAAATCTCTGTTAGGAAATCGCCTCTTGGAGACAATCATAAAAATCTTTCTGTGCAATGTGAAACCTACAAGGAAGGTATTAAAGAATCCCAACATTCTCCCCTTAATGTGTTCCTAATTGTCATCTGGTTTTGTTGCAATTGCACTTAAAAACTTCCAGCTGAACTGCAAAGGCATCGGATGCAGTGTATAATCTAAGACATTTAATAAACCTGACAGCAAAGTTACCAATGAAGATTTGGGGTTAAATTAAATGATAGAATCAGAAACATCAGGAGCATGATGCAAAATAAACATTTAAAATCAGGATACAGGTACAGAAAATAGGTTCACAAGAGCACAGTTCACTAGACAATAAGAAATAAAGATAATCTGACACCAGGGTCAGAGAGGACAAAGTCTCTTTCTGGGGCTTGGAGCTTGGCAGATAGGAGCAAATTAACAGGGGATGACTTGTCTTGCCCACGTAAAATAATGAAACAGCTTGTCACCATTTCAATGCAGCACATTGTCTCACAAGGTTGAAGAATGAAATCATGGACTAAAGGGGGGTTAAAGGAGAAGTGTTTATTGGAAATATCAGAAATGAAAGAAGCTCTCAGGAGCCAAGAGGAGCTCCAGGAAGTGGGGTGCCACGTGGACCCTATCCAGAACTTTTCATGATAAGCAAAGCATAGGCATTTGTTCACTTGTCCAGAGGCTACCTGTCACAGGTGGCCCCATGAGTTTGAAACGACCACTTGGGAACTCAGTCTCTCTATCCCAGTTATTCAGCATACAGAGTTTAAAGGAAACTGGTCCCACATATTTAAATGAAAAGCAGTTATTTTGCATTTGTCAGTTTCTCAAAGCTCAGGCCTGGATGTACAGAGGGGTTGCATTTCATTTTGCCTGAGGAACTCATTTCCAGTTCAGGTCTCAGATCCACTGCCAATTCTTATTTTAATTTATATCAGCCTGACAGACTACCCCAACTCCACCTCAGGACCTTTCTTCAGCTAGCTGCCTATTTGTCAGCTAAATAATCAAACTGCCTCTTACACATTTCCCCTTCTGAAAAAGTATCCCTAACCGCCATTAGGGAAGATGAACAAAAACTGATCTAGCTTTTTCCCTCATGAAAGGTAGGGGACTGGCAGCAGGAATGTTCTCCAGAGGGCTGATCTAAGGGGCCCAATGATAGAAGTCATGTTGGGGCTCAGCAGTTATGGGCTTTTATCAGAGTGTCAGTCTAGAAGACCATGGTAAAAGGAGTCCAGCACATTTATCACTGATTCCATTTGCATGACCATTTGGACATTTTGCATGACATTTTGCCAAGAGGTTAAGAATGCATAGCCCAAATGTAAGATCTAGAACGAAAAGATAGATGGGAGGGGATGGCTAAGGGAAGGAGCCAAGTCCAAATACTATCCTTAAGGGATTGGAGTAGGGATTGTAACAAGTTGGATCCTAGAGCTGCCTGCTCATGGAGGTTATCTGTAAGCCTGATATTTTCCTTTACAGATTTTAGGTTTTATTCCACCTGATGTGAATCATTTATCCAGAGACCACAAGTTTCATTTATGAGTGTACAAGTTCCTCCAGTTTTACCCATAAAGAGATTGAGGGCTCTGTGGTTCTTAAGGACTATATCAGCTAAGGAATTTAAAAACTCTGCCATTCCTCTACAACGGCCATCATTGCCTTCCATCCTTGTTAAACCTTAATAGTGATAAGTTACCATTGAAGCTGGAGCCTGCCAGCAGGTGCTAGTGTGGTGTTTGGAGCCCCCTTTGTGTATCTAGCCTAGCGTTTTGTTTCGTGTTACTGTTTATTTACTTTTGGTTATACTTTCCTGTTTGGTGTCAGAATGAATCTCTACGTATTTGTCAAGGTCAGTTAAGGCTCTTCAGGGTGTATTACAGGGCCATGTTCAGAGCCTTTTGCTCTACCAGTGTCATCTGCCAAGATGGGTCATAGTCTTGCTCGACTATATGACTCCCTTTGGAAACATGGGACATTTTCCCATTTAGTGGCTCTTTTTAGCACAATGTACACTGGCTGTCCTCTGGAGTGCAACAGTCTCCCTGTTCAGGAGGTTGGGTAACTCAGCAGAGTTTTAGGATCCTTTTAGAAAGGTCTTCTATGCCCTGAGCCCTGTTGGAGGACCAGGGACAAAATACTGGCTGTCCTCTTAGCCCAGTTATCAATTTAGCTTTGGTCTCCAAGCCTTAGTTGTTGAATATTCAGAGGTTACACCAGTCCTAAAGTGGGACTAGAAGGTTTAACCACTATAATTCTGCCTCGACATAATGCACTTTGAAGTATAGTCAGAGAATTTCTAACTCTTATTAATTGTGATTGCCCTTTAGAAGTCAAATTTCTGGTGAATGCTGGCAGATAACAGTTATATAGCTCTAAAGGGAAAATTTCAAATCAAGAGTAAACAGCATTCTAGTATAACAATTATGATGACATTATTATACTAAAACAATTAGTATTATCTCTGAAATATATTTGAATTTCCATTTCATTGGTTACCTTTCAAATTATAAAATATTAAATGACATAAACAAACCCTCATTTAAATTTTTTACATTATAATAAAGCACCTTCTAAGTAGAATATACTTGTTTATACATATAATTTATAGGTTACTAATGTCCAATCTCTAATCATTGGAGTGACACTGCCTAGACTGCACAGTGCTTAGGCACAGCTAACTGTTATAACAGAATTACATAACAATCAAACAAATATAAGCCTGAAAAAGTTAATTTCATAAACAACTCTAATCTGGATGTCATCAGTATGAGATGTTTTCCTATGTTTTGCATTCTTGAAGGCTGATACACTTTGCTTTGTTTGTTTGTTTGTCTTTTTGAGACAGGTCTCATTATACAGTTCAGGCTGGCCTTGGGCTCACTTTGTAGCCCAGGCTGGTCTCAAACTTGCAACAATCCTCCTGCCTCAGCCTCCCAAGTGCTGGGATTACAGGAGTGTGCCACCATACCCAGCCAAGGTCAATACACTTTGAAAACACAAACACATTTAATATTCCATGAAGTTAGCACTAATTAGCATCACAAGTATACAGAAATCTTTACATATATTTACTTAGGTTTCACTCAGAGGATAAAATTTATATTCATTTAGCAGGTTTACATTGTTTAACTACACTGACAAAAATTTTTTAAAGTATCTTCAGAACTCTTGCAAGTTTAGGAAACTGTTACCAACCATAAAAAGACTTACTATCCAATATACAAGTGTGTCTTATTTATGCAAAAACAGCATGTTTGTTTAATCAAAATCAATAGATGTAGATCATTTTAAATGGCAAAACCAAAGTCAGAGACAACAAAAATTTTGATCATTTTATATGTCTACCCAGATGCAATGTATATTGTATAAAAGAGCATACTTATTATGTATTTTGTGTTTATTAAACTTAAATTTTAAAGCTTAGATTCACTGGAATATATTTTTTTCAAGTTCCAAATATATACCACGTGTTATAAACTAAGATGATAGTTATTCATTTAGTTAAACATAAACTGATTATTCAAAACATTTTGTAAGTCGCCATTTGAATATTTTTAAAACTCAGTTTTTTAGTAATCAAAAGTCTAATCATGGGAGATACAAGAAATTATCTTAGTAAAGTATAAGACCCTTGTTTTTTTAATTTAGTTTTTGTAAGTTTAACGAAAGTATTCTACTATCTTAAGAAAACCTTGTTGTGTTAGACATAGATACTTTTAACTTTTTAATTATAACCAACTTAATTATATATCATAATAATTTTGTATGTTTGTTGAGCTATGCCTCAGTAAGACTCAGGCAAAAACCAGAGAAGTCACCCATCAGTGGTGAAAACTGAAGCAAATTGACTCAGGCAGCTGCCTTTTTAGCTACAGAGAGAAGTCTTGTTCAGTAGTTTCTCAGGACAGAGGCCCTTCACTTTATCACTTCACTTACTTATTTTAACTATTACTTTGGATAACTCATAAGACCCGAGCCATGGCACAGTTGACATTTAAAATACATAGAGATAAAGATAGAAACAGAGATAGAGCTAGAGATAGAAATATTATATATATATATATATATATAGTCTTTAACCAAGGAAAAACTACACAGTTTTATGTGTTATTGTACATACTAAAAAATGAACAATGCATATTTATAAAGCTAATTTTTTTAGATAGATCTGGATGAAAACATGTCACTGTGTCACCAACTTTAAAGACATCTTTATTTTTATCTAACCAACCAATTTAAATTAGCTCGCTAGTAAGCCATGTAAACAAAAAGTATTTGGGCTAACATTATGAGTGTCCATTTATCTAAAAGCCAATTTAAATAGAACATATATCTGAAAATTAACATACAAAGCACACACATTAACCTAATCACATACAACCTCTTATGTGACTAAACCAAGTTTCCCCCCTGCAAGCCCCATGTAAGCCTGGAGCCTACCAGCCTCTGTCCTGTAATGCTTCAAGTGAGTTTGGTTACCCCTGAGCACCTGCATAACTAGTCTTCCCTGGAAAACCCCCAAATAGCCAGAAGTCCACAGGGGCAAAAGCAAAAATAAAAAATGAAATTGATATGAGCTCCAAAAAAATGTTTAATAAAGCAGCTATGGGCACTTTAATCAATTATTTAAAACACCGAGGCAGATGAACAGAAAATAAAACATATGGAACACACATACAACAATTAGATTAGATCAGAGTGCACTCTTACATGCATTGGCCATGCCGAATTGTAATAATATTTTTCATAGTTTGGGTTTATAATAATAAATGGACTACTCGGAACTTTCCCTAAGGGTGATCAATTATGTAAGTCATAACACTATTTTCCTTTTTTCGTATTGAAGTCATAGCAGTATTTTCTTTAATATTGTAAGCTACCTTGAGGTCCTTTCTCCTGCTAGTTAACACTATAGACTTATACCAGTACAAGTCAGAATGAGGAAAGAGAGAGGAACTATGGATTGTTAGATGGAACCTTTGTGCGATCCCTCCTCTGGACTTAGTACCTTAATCTTTGGAATAGTCGTTACCACCATACAGAGTCCCTTCCACTTGCTGTTGATTTCTCAGGGCCCTCTGTATTAAAAAGACAATGGAGAAAGTGCTCCTTTGATAACCTCACCTTTCGTCTGTATAAGTGTTCCCCAGAGGACAGACCATTAAACTACAGTGTTGTAGTTTATACTTTTCCTCAGACAACTACATTTTCCTATTTCCCAAGGGATGTCAAGGCCACACATGGGCGTAGAAAAAGATGAGGCATGCTTCTTTAGAGTATCGCAGTCAAAGGAGTCTCAGTTACTCAGTATGCATTCCAAGGAGTAGCAGAAGTTGAAATCAAAATCAAGTTTTCCATTCTGGAAAACAAGAGGAGAGAAGGCTCCCTGTCAACCCCTGCTTGTTCTGTCCCATAGCCGAGCTTCCTGCAGCCTTTATCTCACCAGTTAGAGCTGTGTGAGGAGGTGGGCAGGGCCTCCCTTGCCACCCTTACCTTGTGATGCTGTCACCCTTGGTCCACACCAGCCATTGGTTTTTCCTTTGTCAACCCCAGTCAACATATTTCTGAGTACAGAATTCAGGTGACAGCCTGGCAATGTGCTCCAGACACAAATTATGCGAAGAGAAGGGCAGTCCTTGGAGACCAGAGGCTGTGGCTATTGGAACTATTTTTTTGTTCTACCAATGAAATCATCTGTGCTATATATAAGTCCCCATCCTAAAGACTATTAGGCCTCCCTATTCCCACTAAGAACACCAGATGTCTGGTAAATACATTTCCAGGCTTTCTTTCAGGGAGCAGTAGAGAATGTCACACAAGGGTCCCAGAAATGCCTCTCCCCTTGGCATAAAAAGCCTAATCCAATAATGGTTATTTACATGAGGCATAGGAACTTGATCTACAGGGCACAGCACTACCTCCCACGACCTCACGGCATCAAGGGCAAAGTTTATTCAGGGCTAGTCTCTGACCTTCAGTAAAATAAAGCCTCCAAAAAACTGAGAAAGCAAAGAAAAAGCACTAGTATAAAGTGTTGAAAGGTCATCGCAAAAAAGATTTGTTCTCATCAATGCTTGAAGTGAGCTAATGGAACAACTTGCCCAAGAGCCGTCAGTCTTTGGAGACAGACAGCAGCAAGATCTAAAATTGCTTTCTCACCACTAGAGAATCAACTCAAGAAGGAAACTGAGGCAGAAGCATCTCTACAGACGACTCCAGAGAAAGGCCAGACATCTTCCGAGAAAGTCAGGCGTAGTGGTGCACACCTGTAACCCCAGCACTTGGGAAGCTGAGACAGAGAAATCACTGGAAGTTTGAGGCTGGCCTGGGCTACATAATGAGTTCAAATCCATTCTGGAATGCACAGTGAAACCCTGTCTCAAAAAAAAAAAAATTCCAGTGAAAACTCCCTTAAGACTTAACAGTACCATCTGACTAACAAGGGTCCCTGGTTTTGTTCTTTGTTTTTTGGGTTTTTTTGTATGAGGCATATTGCTTCTCATTTCTCCTCAAGCCTACTCTAACATTTGGGGAACGACTGTAAAGCTAGCCAGTAAAAATAGAAAACACAAATCTTTCTTACATCCTAAATGTAATCACCGTTAACAAAAGCTGCGGGTAGACAGGGGAAGAGCATACTGCTAGTGGAGAAAAAAAGAGCAAACAGGAAAAACACTCCCTCATCAGGGTCACGCCTCCTATGAATCTCAGTGGGACTTCCAAATCTAAAAGAGCTGTCCACATAGAAACTGAGCTGTTGTCTCATGAAGTCAAAGAATGAAATCCCAGACAGAAAGGACATTAAAGGATAAATGTTTGTTGGAAATATAAAGAAAAAAGCTCTCAATATCCAGGAAGGGTGCCATAAAGTGGGTTACATGGGATCATTGTCCGGAACATTTTTTTTATTAGGGCAAGTTTGCAATTCACACAGTTTACAATCATTTTGGGAAGTCGTTTCATGTACATATTACAGATGTTTTTCTATTCCTCTCCCCTCCCCCTCCTCTTCTAGTTCCTCTATAAGCTTTTACATACTCATTCATATTATTTGTCTTAGCTCATGTTTGCGACATGTAATGTTTACATTGATAAGAGATATTAGGATCTGGAACATGGCACACATCAACCCTCTCATTTCCCTTTTTCCTCCTCCTCACCCCTCATCTCTGTTCTCTTGGGCCACTTCCACATTGGGTAAAATCTATTTCTTTGCCCCTTTCTATCCATACTTTATCATCCTCTTTGTTTGTACTTTTCCTCATTCAAATGAGAGATACCATATGCTACTTAAGCTTGAGTATCTATTTCACTCAGTATTATATTTTCCATACGCACCCATTTTCCTACAAATACCTCAAATTTGTCATTCTTTGTAGCATATATATAGATACTACGTTTTCTTTGTACTGTCATCTTTTGATGAATATACAGTCCACTTCCAGGATTTAGCCATTACAAATTGTGCTGCTGTAAGCATTGGTATGTATGGCTGTAGTATGATGATTTAAACTCTTTGGGGAAAATATTTAGCAGAATAACTGGGTCATGTGGAATTTCTAATTTCACTTCTTTGAGAAATCTACATACTGATTTCCATAAAGGTTCTACTAGGTTGCATTCCCATCAACAATGTAGGAGGGTTTCTTTTGCACCACAGGCATGCCATCATTTGCTATTGTTTGATTTCCTAATGATCACTATGCTTTCTGGAGTTAGATGAAACCTTAGTGCTGTTTTAATTTGCATTTCTCAAATAGCCAGAGATGTTGAACATCTTTCCATATGTATGTTAACCATTTGTATTTCTTTCTCTGGGAAGCATCTGTTCATTTCATTTGCCCATTTCTTGACTGAGTCTTTAGTTCTAGGTTGTTTAAGGTTTTTGGGTTTTTTATATATTCTGGACATTAGTCCTCTGTCTGAGGAGTAACTGGCAAAAAATTTTTCCATTGTGTAAGTTATCATTTAACTCTACTGATTGATTCTTTGGTGTACAGAAGCTTTTTCTAGTCTGGTATAATCCCATTTGTTGATTCTCACTGTTATTTCTTGTGCAATTGTGGTTCTGTTTTAAAAACTCTTTTCCTACACCTGTCTTCAAGTGTTTTACCTATTTTATCTTCCAGAAGGCTTAATGCTTCTTTTTTAATGTTTAGATCTTTGAACCATTTTGACTTTAATTTAGCAAATGGTGAAAGACAAGGATCCAGTTTCATTCTTCTACAGATACCCAGTTTTCACAGCACCACTTGTTGAATAGTCTATCTTTCCTCCAACATATGTTTCTGAACTCTTTGTAAAAGATCAAATAGTTGCAATATGTGACAAGATAGGAACAGCTTTTTTGAAAAACAGGGGACATTACGGTAGCCATTGTTGGTTTCTTGTTGTCTGACTTGAAGGTCTGTAATGCTTTCACTCTTTTGTTTTATCTGGTTTTATATTACTTTGTTTTGTTTGAGTTTATTGTCTGTAAATGTATGAACAACTATTTCGAAGAAGGCAGGAGACAGTAAGGTAACCATTGTTCATCTCCTGTTGTTATGTTTTGAAAACCTGTATTGCTTACAGTGTTCTGTTCTGAAATGCTATATTGTGTTTGACTCTATTCTGTTTTGTTTTGCTTTGTTTTGTTTTGTTCTATTCTCTTTAAAATAAAAAAAAATTTTTTTAATTACAAAAAAAATCAAATATTTAAATATGCTTGGAGAGGTTTCTGTATCCTCTATTCTGTTCAACTGATCTGTTTTTATTCCAGTACCATACTTTTTTTTTTTAATCACTATTGCTTTGTAATGTACTAAAGTCTGGTATTGCTATGTTGCCTGCTATGCTTTTATTGCAAAAAATGACTTTTGCTATTTGGGGTCTCTTCTGGTTCCCTAAGAATTTTAGAATTGTTTTCTCTAAATTTCTAAAGGATGCTGTTGGTATTTTGATTGGGACTACATTGAATATGTGTAAGACTTTTGGAAGTATGGCCATTCTGATATTTTTTCTGCCTATGCAGGAGCAAGGGACATCAGTCCATTTTCTAATGTCCTCTTCAATCTCCTTTTTCAGAGTGCTGTAGTTTTGTTTGTAGAGGTCTTTTACCACCTTAGTTAGATTTATTCCTAAATATTTCATTTTTTTGTGACAAGGTTGTGAATGGTGTTATTGTCAGAATTTCTTTCTCATCCTGTTCATTGTTGGTATATACAAATTCAAATGATTTTTCTTTGTTTACTTTGCATCCTGCTACTTTGCTGAAATTAGTTACTAATTCTTAGAGTTTTTGGGTCTTCTATGTAGAGTATCATGTCATCTGCAAATAATGATAATTTGAGTTCTCCCATTCCTATATGTGTCCCTTTTATTTCTTTCTCTTGCCTAATCGCTCTGACTAATATTTCAAGTACTATGTTGAATAGTAGAGGTGACAGTGGACATCCTTGTCTTTTTCCTGATTTTAGGGAGAATATTTTTAGTTTTTTCCCCATTTAGTATGATCCTGGCTGTTGGTTTATCATAAATAGCCTTTATCATATTCAGTTATGGCCCTTCTATGCCTGTATTCTTCACAGTTTTTATCTGAAGGGGTGTTGGTTTTCGTTGAAAGATTTTTCTGTGTGTATTGATACAACCATGTGGTTTTTGACCTTGCTCCTGTTTATCTGATGCATTGCATTTATAGACTTATGTATGTTGAACCATTCTTGCATCTCTGTGATGAAACCTACTTGATCGTAATGTATGATCTTTTTGAAAATGTGTTGCATGCTATCTGATAATTTCTTGAGAACTTTTATATCTATGTTCATTAAAGAGATTGCACTATAGTTATCTTTTTAGTTGAGTCTTTATCTGGTTTGGAGAACAGGGTGATAATGAGTTCATAAATGAATTTGGAAACACTTGGTGTTATAAAATCCTTAACAGTTGTGTAGATTTCAGCTGTGAATCCATCAGGTCCTGAACTTTGTTTAGTTGATAGATTCTTTATTACTGAATTATTTTCATTGCTTGTTATTGGATTGTTAAGAATATTTATATCTTCTTGGGTTAATTTTAGTAGATTGCATATGTCTAGGAATCTGTCCATTTATTCAAACTTTGCCAATTTTTCAGAATATAACTTTTCAAAGTAGTTACTATCTTCTAGATTTCAATAGTTTTTGTTATGCTTTCACCTTTGTCATTCCTAATTGCAGTGACAAGAGTTTTTTTCTTGGTAAGTCCTGATAAGAGATTGTCTATTTTACTTATTCTTTCAAAGAACTGCTTCGATTCATTGATTTTTTTTTAGTTTCTTTAGTCTCAACTTCATTGATTTCCACTCTCGTCTTTATAATTTCACTCTTTAATTTTGGTTTGGGGCTGGTTTGTTGTTATTTTTTAAGTATCTTAAGATTTCTCATAAGGGTATTTATTTGGGCCTGATCTATCTTCCTAATGTGAACATTGATTGCCATGAATTTTCCTCTTAGAACTGCTCTCAGAGGTTTGGTTGAGTTGTACAGTCATTGTCACTGAAATTTTTTAATGTCTTCTTTGATTTCTTCTGTGACCCATTGGTTGTTTAGGAAAATGTTAATTTTCCAGAAGCATTTGCCTTTTCTAACATTTTTTCCTGTCTTCAATTTCTAATTTCATTGTACAGTGGTTTTATAGTATTCATGGGGTGATTTCAATTCTTTTATATTTACTTAAGCAGGCTTTGTGGACTCATATATGGTCTATTTTGGGAAACACACCATGTGCTGCTGAAAAGAATGTCTGTTCTTTTGTATAGGGTGAAATATTCTGTATATATCTAGTCCATTTGCTCAAGGGTGTGGTTCAGCTCTGAAATCTCTATTGGTTTTTTGTTTAGCTGCTCTGTCTCTTTGTGAAAGTGGTTGTTAAATCCTTACTACGATTGTGTTAATGTTTATTTGATCTTTTAATTTCATTAGGTTTTGTTTTATGGAGATAGGTGCTCCAGTATTTGGTGCACATATGTTTATCAATGTTATCTCTTCTTGTTGGATTGTTCCTATAACTAGTATGCAGTGACCATAACTAGTATGTACTGTCTCTTTGAATCCATTTTAACTTGAAGTTTATCATGTCCAATGTCAGAATTGCTACTTGTGCCTGTTTCCAAGATTCTGGTGCGTGGAATATTGCATTCCATCTTTTAAATTGTAATTTATGAATAACTTTTTGTATTACATTAATTTCTGGCATGCAATAGGTTGTTGGATTCTGTTTTTTGATCCAATCTGCCAGTCTCTGTCTTTTGATTGAACAGTTAACATTGATAGTTATTATTGACATGTGTGGGTTATTTATTGTCATTACCTTCTTTATTCATTGGTAAACTGTTTACTTTACTTTTGCTGACTTTTTGTTGTTGTCGTTTCTCCATTGACTTCACTAGTTCCTCTGCATTTTTAGGTGCGTCCAATCCATTATGTCTGTCAAGAATACTCCTGAGTATTTCCTCTAGAGCTGATTTAGCAGTCACATATCTTCTGAGATAGTCTTTTTCATGGAAATACCTTATTTCTCCATTTATTTTGAAGGATAGCTTTGCTGAGTAAGTTAATCGGGGTTGGAAGTTATTTGCTCTTGGGACTTAAATACTTCCCTCCAAGTTCTTCTGGCCTTCAGAGTTTGCGGTGAGAAGTCTGTTGAGATTCTAACTGGTTTACCTTTATACAGAATTTTTTGCATCATTTACTTAAATTTTAAAATCTTACTTGTATTTGGGAAGTTTTCTTCCATAATTTTTTTT
>RJWT010020244.1:0-18027 GCA_004365215.1 Cuniculus paca
AGTAGATCACTGCAACAAAATGTGGCAGAGGATGAAATATTGCAACAAAATGAGCCTAATGCTTAGGTATTGAGGGAAGCAAGCAAGAAAAAGGATCAGAAGTAACAGGGAAGGACAAAGAAGACATCTATGCCACCTTGAAAGGCTTGATGGCAAAAAGGCTTTGAGAATGAAAAAAATCACCCCTTACCAGGGAATTAGCAAAAGCTGTGTCAAAAAGGGAGCACTAGGTTTTGGTTAGTATAAGAAAAGGAAGAGAACCTTCACAGAAAAGGCTGATGACATAAAAAGAAACCACAGTGGCAGGAAGCCTCTGATCTTGGTATACAAGCCTTAGGTGGATTTCAAAAAAAAAAAGAAAGAAAGAAAGTGGCTTTTGCACAGATGCAAGCAAGAGGAAGGAGGAATAAGGAGACAGAAAAAGGAGAGGCATACAAGCATATGAAAAGGTGATCAATACCATGTATCATCAGAAACTAAAAATTCAAATAACAATGAGATACTACTACACACCCACTAGAATGGTTAAATTCCAAAACACTGGCAACTCCAAATGCTGTCTAGGACATGGAACAACAGGAACACACTGCAGGCAGGAACGCAATGGAAGACAGTAAGGCAGCTCCTTACAAAATAAAACAAACTCTTGCCATTTAATCCAGCAATTTGCTCAAATGGTTTGAAAACATGTCCAGGGGCCAGGGATACAGCTCAGTGACACAGTGCCTGCCTGGCAAGCACAGGGTCATGAGTTTGATTCCCAGTATAAAAAAACAAAACATGTCCATACAAAAATGTGTACACAAATGCTTCTGGCAGCTTTACACATAAATGCCAAAAGTTGGATGCAATTAATGTGTCCTTCAAAAGGTACATGGATAAGCAAACTGTGTGCTACAAACTTAACTGTACTCCCCATCTGAAATTCATATACTGAGGCCCTAACCTATAATATGACTATCCAGAAAAAGGGTCTGCGTGAGGTAATTAAGGTTAAATGGTGTCATAAAGAACCCTAATCTAATAGGACTGTGTCCTTATAAGAGGAGGAAGATTCTCGCTCAGTGCCATATGAGGACACAGGAAAAAGGCAGTAAGTCAGCTGCAGGCCAAGAAGAGAGACTTCATCAAAATCAGAGCATCTTCATCGTGAACTTCCAGCCTCTAGAACTGTGAGAAACTAAATTTCTGTTGTTTAAACCACCCAGTCTGTGGTATTTTGCTATGGCAGCCTGATCATACTAATATACTGTGGAACAACTATACTCTGTAATATAATTCAGTGCTGAAAAAGTAATAAGGTATTGAAGCCACAAAAAGATAAGGGAGGACCCTAAATGGATAGTGCTAAGTGAAAGAACCCAGTTTAAGAAGGTTATATATGATTCCAATTATATGATACTCTGCAAAACTATGGAAACTGAAAAAAATCAGTGGACATGGGGGCATTCAGGAGGAAGGAAGCTAGGATGAAAAGATGGACCGTAGAGGATGTTTAGGGTAGTGAAACTATTCTGTATGATACTGTAATGAAGGATGCATGTCTTTACATATTTGCTAAAACTATAGAATTTTACATTTGTCAAAACCCTTACATTAGGATTTACATTAAGAATGAAGCCTAATATAAACCATGAACTTTAGCTATTAATAATGTATCAATACTAACTCATCAATTATAACTAAAGTCCCACTTTATTGCAAGATGTTATCAACAGAGGGAAATGGAAGGGGCAACAAAGAAGTACATGGAAGTATATGTACTACTTGCTCGATTATTCTGTAAATCTAAAACTATACTTTAAAAAGTAAGGCTATTAAGTAATGAATTAAAAATAATTATATCACAATGCAATTTCAGTTTATGTAAAGTTTTATTGGAGCTTGGTCATTCTCACTCATTTATATGGTCTATGGCTGCTTTTACACTACAGCAGAGTTGAACTGCTGCAACAGAAATACAGACATGATCACAATACCTAACATATCTACTACTGAACCTTTTCAAAACTGAAGAATCTTGATGTAAGTTTTGTTACTCAAGTTTTTAAAAAGTGCATCAATTACTAGACTGTTCTGAGTTAACCACTTTATTTAAATTACTTAAAATTGTTAAGGGTCACAAGAAATAAGAATTACATAATATAATTTCTAAAATTTAACTGGATAGCTTCTAACTTTTTCAAACATCAAAAATATCAGCAAAATACTTGAATATCCTAAACAGCAACTCCCAAAGAATCCATATTTTACTGAGAAACACTAGCATACAATAGTATTACACTCTAGTGCTTGCAAAGCCTACTTACTGTAGGAATTAAAGTGTTCAACAAGATTATTAGCAGATTGAAAACAGAAATCTGGAAAACAATGTGCATGGAGCACATTCAGGGACAGGTAGGGCAGGATGCCTGAGAAAGGAGAGTCAATCAACCAACTACAAAAAACTGCTCTGTTAAACAACATTAAGAGTCATGAAAATGCAGCCCAGGCATCAGATGACAAAATACAATAATGCTATCAGGAAGGGTCTCACAGTTATAGTTTAAGAATATCTTGAAAACATGAGCTAACTATCTGAGAAAACAAATCATAACTATCTGACATACTGAAGTAGTCTTGTTAATAACTTAGGCTTCTTAGGAAGAATCAAATCTGTAGAAATCATTTTAGGAAAGCATCATAGAGTGACTACAGGCAAAGGCTGTGGAAATAAAACTGTTCTCTTTCTGCTACTCACTAGCTCTAAGACTCTGAGAACAAATTCACAGCCTCAGTCTCATTTGTAAAATAACAACACCATGGACTATTATGAAGGTTAGATAAAATGACAGATGTAAGGAGCTTAGCAAAGTACCTGACAAAAATAGAGTGCTACATAAATGGTGACTGTCACTATGACTACTATATTTGGCATGAAAACATGTACTGGGAATAGATAGTCTAAAGTTTTTCCAGCAATTCGCAGAAAATCTAAAGACCGAAATGAATCTCTCATGGATTAAAATATTAGAGAACATCTGCCACTGGAAAATTAAATAAGGACGTCAGTTCAATAAATGGAGCTGAGACTCCACTAATGGAATGAAGAATGTAGGACTGAGGACAAAAAGAAGTATCAGTTTGAGGTCCTCCTAAATTCCAAAACTGGTGAATGATATGGGCTAACAACAGGACCCATTCAGGGACTTACACATTCCCAAATTCGTATTAGTACCTAAAAATGTATCAGTAATAACGGCCAGAGATTTAGCTCAATGGCATAAGCGCCTGCTTGGTAAGCGCTAGGTCATGAGTTCGATCCCCGTACCAAAAATAAATAAATATATATATATATATAGTACCTGTTGAGATCAAAAAAGGAACAAAAGCTTCCTGTAAACTCTTAGATGACAAAATCTCATTCCATTCTATCCTTCCTGACCATCAAAACCAAACAAAATATCCATAACAAAAACTCAGAGCTGTATCCAGAGAATAGTCGGGACCGTATCAGTTCATAAAATGTTAGATCAAAGTAATCAGGGACAGGAGGTCAGGCTCTTGGAGCTTGTTTCTCCGCCAAAGTGAACATCTGCCTTAAATCAATACTGAAAGGTATGAGGTGAGGATTTTCTGTACACATCGACCTTCCCTCTCTCTCTCTCTCACATACACACACGCATACACACCGCTGTGATCACTGCTCAAATCCTACAATCTGAGAAAACAGCTTGTGGTCTTTACAGCAGTCACAGTCATCTTGCCCTACGCTTCCTTCCGCCCCACCAAACGATGACCTGGTACGGTACTTCCCCAGAGGAAAAATAGTGAAAAACGATAGTAATTCCAATTAAGACAACATTTTCTGTCTCTCTATGACCGAGACAGAAGCCGAACGGTTTCACGAGTCGCTTCCAGGACCGTGGACTGGGGCGACAAGTGGCCTCCCGCCCGAGGTCAGGCTGCCCACACCTGTCACCCGGGCGGAAGCAAGGGGGGGAAACCCGTAGGTGCGGATCTGAGCCGCGCAGGTACGTACCCAGATCCCACTCACCCCAATCTTCATCTGGTCTGTGACAGAGTCCGGGGCTAAAAGGTGACTCCATGATGCCGGCAACGCCAGCCGGCTCCCCGAAACACAAGTTCCAGTACCCTCTAATTCAGTGAGTAATACAGTACTTGGTACGGCAGCAGGAGGCGGACAAAATACTCCTAACGCTGACGCGACGGTGGCCGAACGCAGACAAACTCTTTCCACCGCAAACGCGACGTGTGAAAACCGGCAGCGAACGTCAGCTACTAAGTTAAACAGGCTTCTGGGTATATATTTCCCTTTTGGAGGTTCAGCAGTTTCTGACTCGCTGTTTTAAGGCGGGGTGGGGGGAGACAGGTAGACACCGATTCGGTGAAACAAAATTTACCGATAATGCTAAAAATTAAAAGTAAAACCCTACTCTAAACGTCCTCATCTGTTCCCTAATTCTTCTTAATACCGCGGTGAAGGTATCGCAGAACAAAATTAGAGAGTAATAGTAAACTTGATTTAATTTTGATGAATAATTTCTCAGCAATGTAAAAATTCCCTGTATGCACAAGTAAAAGAAAGAAAACTACTTTTCCACATTCGTCAGCGTTGCCTCTAGATTGGCACGCTCAGTATATGAGGCTAGCGATTTTATAAATTATACTTCTAGAAAGTCTACCTTTATTTAAGCAAATTTAGACAAAGCGAATATGGAAGATAAACTCCTCATGCCCATACTTCGCTCCTGGCGGTGAATGTCTAAAGCTATTAGTTAAAGTGGGAGCGAGCCTACCCTAAAACCAGCAAAAATAAAATTCTCAATCTTTTTGTTACTAAAATTTAAGGTGCTAAATTTACTAAAATTTATTTTAATACTAAAGTTTATTTAAAAGAAATTCACACACATCCCAAACTCTAACTGAAAATGTCAATTGAATTTGATAAAAATAGTTTCAAGAATGCTACTTCAAAGAATGATTTTTCATTCTTAGTGTCCACAGCCAGGCACTATTTAAAGTTCTCTGCCGTAAGAACACGTGTCCCTCTAGGACCGAGTGAAATCTTTCCCATGGTTACAAACAAAACAAAAACGCTTCCCAGAATCCTCCAGACTCCTCCTTCCTGGATATTACTACAGATTACACAAGACAAAACAGCCCTAGGACCGACGCAGAGGAAAAAATTCATGAAATCCCCTTAACATTATATGTGACTCTTTTCATCAGATTACAAACAAGTTTTCATTTATGGCGACATTTGTAACTTTAATTCTGACCCAGCTACAAATTCAAAAACTCACATAAAAACTAAAATCAACCAGTCTTCTGTCTCCACCGACACCTTAGTCTTGATTGAAATTTGTTTATAAAGATTTTTTTATTCAAAAATATCAGATAATTAAACATGTGGGTACCCATCACCAAGAATTTTAAAATAGAACCATAAATTTAACATATTAATATAAAATACTAACTTTTTCATTTTTTTGTATCAGTTTGTTAGCTAAGAAATTAAAACATTACAGATAGAATTTAAGTTTTTCCAATACTTCATTTGCCTCCCTCCATATGGGCAGCTCCCATTATGAATTTTATACACCATTTTTATACTTTTACCATGTTAAAAATGTTTGTAGATACATATACTTAGTGTCAGTGAGTTTTTAATTTTTACACAACTATATTTTAATGTTCTCCAAATCACTTTCTCAGTTGACATTATTTTTTGAGAATCTACCCCATTTTTTAACTGTCACATATTTTCCTTGAATACAGATATCAAAATTTCATTTTTCATTTCCCTAACGATGGACACTTGGGTTCTTTCAATTGTTTATTATTACATAAAACGTACCCATATATAGTTGTGCACATACAAGAATGTCTTTTAATATGTATGTTGGGTCACTTGCCAGATTATACTGACTTATACCCTCATTGCAGTGATTTCTCCACATTGTCACCAATAGCAGATATGGTCAGACTTTTACAATTTTCGTCACTATGAAGGGTGTGGTTATAATTTACATTTCCCTGACAATTTAAGAATTGTACTTTCTCCCATGTTTATGAAATTTTGTTTCTTCTGTAAAATGCCCACTCTTTTATAAGGTTTACTATTTTCTTTCAATGCGTAGATCTTTTGATAGCCTACTCTATTCACCGAACTGTTATATATGTCATAAATATCTTCTTCCAAATTGACACTTGTCTTTGTGGGATTTTTGTCCTCTAGGATTTAATTTTAATGTAGTCAAATTTATTAGTCTTTTATGATTTCTGCTATTTTTATCTTTAGAAATCCTTCCCTTTCCTGAAGTCATTAAGGTTTTCATTTTTCTTTTCAGAGTTTTATAGTTGTTTTTACATTTTTTCTGTTCATTATTTGGGTGTAGGAACACTACTGATTTTTGTACAGCAATCTTGTATCCAAGAACCTTGCCAAGTTCTACTATTCTGTCTGTAAATCCATTAGGATCTTCTATTTAGAAAAACACTAACATTTTAAACTTTTTAAAACTACTTTTATTTTTAAAAACAGTAACTTTTAGTATGGAAATTTCTAAACATAAGAGGCAATATAGTGAATCCCCTTGTTTCTAGCACCCAGCTCCAACAATTTGCTGTTCCAATTTTATCTACCCTCATTACCACTTTTTTCATTCTGCTTTTTCTATATTTCAGATAGATTTTACCCATAAGTGCTCCAATATGTATCTCTACACAAAGCCTTTCCTTATATTTTAAAACGTAATACCACAAAATACCCAACAAAATTAATCCCTTAATATCATCTAATACCTGTTCCATGTTCAATTTTCTGTCTCAAAAATGGAATCTACCATTGGTTTGTTAAAATCAGGATCCAAACAAGACCATCACATTGCATTTAGTTCATATGACAGTTCCTTTTCTTTCTTACTTCCATGCCATTATTAAAGAATTCAAAGCCGGGCATGGTGGCTCACGCTTGTAATCCCAGCACTCGGGAGGCTGAGACAGGCAGATCGTTGTGAGTTCGAGACCAGCCTGGGCTACAAAGTGAGCTCAAGGCCAGCCTGAATGGCATAGTGAGACCCTGTCTCAAAAACAGGGCTGGGGCTCTAGCTCAGCAGTCTAAGCGCCTGCCCGGCAAGAGCAAGGTTGTGAGGTCAATCCCCGGTGCCGGAAAAAAAAATAAATAAATAAAAAGAATTCAAGTCATCTGTCCTGTAGAATTTCCCACTTTGTGATTCTGCCAATTTTATCTTCATAGTGATGCTTAATTTGTTTCTTACACTGCCAGTTCCATCTAAAGGCTTGATTGGATAGCTTTTGCTTTTGCTTTTGTTTGTTTTTGCAAGAATACTTCATGGAACTTTTCCACATAATTATCAGGAAGCATATGTTGTCCCTAATTTTAGAGACATCAAGATTTATCAGTGAGTTTAGATCCCCCCCCAACCTTGTTTTATTGAAATGTCTAGGACCTCTGGTACAATACCGAATGATGGTATGTGCAACCCTAAGTTATCTTTTAACTTGTTCCTAACTTTAATGTGACTATTTCAAAAGTCTTACCATTAAATATTTTTTCTGGGGATTTCTCACAAACATTCTAATTAAGTACCTGTTCTGAATACCAAGCTTTAAAATAAAAAACTTTTAACAGGCGAATGATACGGTGTGCTTTCTCTTGAATCTATTCCTCATCCGCTTTCAACTTAAACCCTTGGAATGGAAATAAAATTCGAAGAGAATTTTTGTCTAGAGACAATACCACTGTAGGCAAGAGGAGCCCCTGCCCTGGACCCACACTTGAAAGGTTTATTCTGACCTCTGGCTGTCTCCCCTCAGGGTAAGAATCCTCGCATCAGTGACATGTTCAACTAGAACAGCGGCCCCTTTCTACACAAGCTTCTAACACTCAAATAGCCCAAACGCCAAGCCTAATGGCAGGGTCTGCTCAGGCCTCTGACCTCCTAAGGGTGAACCGAGCCAAGAGCATATACCAGAGGCATAGGAAGAGTTTAGACACATGAAATGGGGAATATGAATATATATATATGAATATATATATATATATCAGAGGCCAACTTTCCCTGCACTGCCATTGCCATACTTTATCAAAGAATTTGAAATTTGAACCTGGCATTCCAGGTTATTATGAAGGTATGTTTGTCAAGATAAGAGAATAAAACTATTTAACAGTTAGATAGCTTGATTTTTAACTTTAAAATGGAAGACAAATAGTATGCGGGCTTCAATTTGTACTCTAGTGAGTACCAAACAAATGTTGACTGAGAGCCTGACTAGTAAATTTAGAACTTAATTAAAATTGTATTTCATCAGTACTGTTAGATTTTATAATCTGGTCAGCATTCCAGCATTCGCAGTGCAACACCTGTTAACCCACAGCACCCTAAACAGTGAACCCAAACATTATAGATAGGTTAAGAGAGATTTTTAAGTCAGTCAAGTCTTGATTTTATTCCAGGTTCAACCATTTGCTAGCAATGTATTAGAGGAAGTGACTTCATTCACTTGTAAACTTTAGAGTAAGAGCTGGCTGACAGCACATGCCTATAATCCCAGCACTCTAGGAGGCTGAGGCAGGATGACCGAAAGTTTGAGGCCAGCCTGGGCAATGTGGTGACTCAGTGGCTACTGATGTAGTTCAGTGTTAAGGCCCTGGGTTCAATCCCCAGTATGGCACACAAAAGCAAGTGGGAGGGGAGAGGTGTGTATGAAAGAAAACAGGCCCACCTCATAGGATTATTCTGAAATTTAAACTAGGTAATACACTTTTAAGTGCTCAGCTTAGTGACTAACACAGTATGTGAGCAATAAATTGCAGCTATTTAAGGGTAAAACTACTAGCTAGGCATTATACTAAGTTCTTTACCTGCATTATATCACAAAAATTTTAAACCAAATAGGTACTATTAGCTCCATTTTCTATAAGAATAAATTAAGGAAAATATAAATGATCCTTAAACCAAGCTTGTCAGAAAGGCAGAGCACTTACTAATCCCATTTTGTGAGGAAGAAAATTGATGGAGAATTTCCAAAGACCTGCTTGTTTTCTGGAAGGTGGGGATATAATCAGCAGAGCCATTATTAGAGCACACAACTTCTACTTCGCCAGTCTGCATCGTGCCACCCTGCCCCTGACGTAAGTCTCACACTGGTCTTTCAGCAAATCTGAAAAGCCAATATCCTAAATTGTTATTCCTACGTGAAATTAAACAAAACAAAAAACAAAACACTTTGTTAGTGTTTCTTTAAAGAACACAGGTGTAACAGATTTTTCTACCTAAACTCCCAAAGTAAAGCATTCGATTTAAATTTGAAAATTCTGTTCAAGGGATATTTCACAAAATTTACATCAAAAAAATTAAATTTCTCAAAATCATTCCTCACTAGGAAACAGTATTTTTAAAAAATTATTATTATGTCTATCTCAGCTAGAATATATGTTGCAAAAAAGCACAGGGTTTATCTTTTTCCCTGTATCACCTACAACTATGCACATGATACATTCTCCATAAATATTTACTGAATTGTCATACTCTGTGGTATATGCTATAGTGCAGGGAGGACAGGCATTAAGCTGAGCCTTGTGAAACTGCAGCTGTTGTTTTGTGGTACTGGGGACTGAACCCAGGGCCTCTGCATGGGGTTCCATCTCCAGCCCAAGCTGGGCTTGAACTTATCCTCTGCCCCCCTCAGCTTCCCAGTGCCAAAACTAAGGCATGCTGCACTATGCATTGATGAAACATTTTCACTAACCTTTTTTATTTATTATTTATATTTTTGGAGACAGGGTCTTGCTATGCAGTTCAGGGGCTGGGCTTGAACTCACTTCATAGCCCAGGCTGGCCTTGAACTCAGAGATCCTCCTGCCTCGGCCTCATGAGTATTGAGATTATAACATGCGCCACCACGTGTAGCCTCAATGAGTCAGTTTTAAAGATCACTATGCATATAATTTTTTTAGCTTTCTAAAATTATTCACATTTTGGTATTTATTAACGCAGATATGTAAATAAGCAATGTGTTTAAGACACATAGACTAGTTCTTCATTAGCTAATTCTGATTTCATGCAAATGCTCAAATATCTAATTAGGTCAAATTCTTCCTTTTTTTGAGACAGGGTCCTGCTATATTGTTCAGGCTGGCTTTGAACTCACTAGGAAGTTTAAGCTAGCCTTGAATCTGGGATCCTCCTGCCTCGGCCTTCTAAATGCTGAATTATAGGCATGTGTCACCATGCCCAGATAATTAGGTTCAATTCAAACAATTTGGGGGTTGGTTTGTTTGGCTGGTTAATTTTTTTTTTCATTTCAAAATACTGAACCCATGGCATTCAAACTGAGCTACATCCCCTACCTTTTTATTATCTGAAGACAAGGTCTTGCTAAGTCACTAAGTTGCCCAGGCTAGACTCAAATGTGTAATCTTCCTGCCTCAGTTAGCCAGAGTGCTGGGATTATGAGCATATGCTACCATGTCTGGTTCCAATTCTAACACTTAAGTAAAAAAATTCCAATTCTAGAGATCAGATTAAAAAGCTCATCTAAACCAGGCGTGATGGCACACACCTGTAATCACAGCACTCAGAGGCTGAAGCAGGAGAATCTTTCCAAGTTCGAGGTCAGCCTGGGCTACAAACTGAGCTCAAGTCCAGCCTGAAATGCACAGCAAGACCCTGTCTCAAACAGACAAAAAAAAAAAAAAAAAAAAGGCTAATCTAGGCATATTATGTTTTTCAACAGTCAAATATGAAAAAGTAATTGATACACAGCAACTCTACATTTGTTTTTTTCATCACTAAAGACATACTAACATTAACACATTTCTTCACATAGATTACCACAAGAGGTATCTCACCAGGTATGGTACTGCACACCTATAATCATAGCACTTTGGGAAGCTAAGGCAGAAGGATCACAAATTCAAGCCCAACCTGGGCAATTTAATGACTTAGTGAAACTGTCTCAAAAATAAAAAGGGCTGAGGTCATGAGTTCGATCCCTGGTACCAAAGAATAAAAAATAAAAATAAATGAATAAATAAATAAATAAAGGGCTAAGATATAACTCAAAGCAAAAGCCCTGGGTTTAATCCCTAGTTTCCTCACCCCCACAACACACACACACAAAGATCTTTCAAACACATTTTTCTAAAGATGTAGATAACTGGACTGCTGGAATAATAACCAGAAAAACACATTTTAATCTTGTGTTTTACCAATGGCCTTTCCTTCATATTTCCAAGAAAAATTCAGACACAAGCAGGTTCAATAATGTCCCTTACAAGACAGAAAAAAGAAATAATATGTCCAAGTAAATCCACATTACATTTCTGGAAATCAAAGAATACCTATGTAAATATAACACTTTCAAATTTCTGTATACAACTTTGTCCATCCAGACCTTAAGTAACGTAACTAAAATGCCAAAAACCAGAACTTTCAAATATATGACACAAAGTATGTGGTTTATAAAATATTTTAATATCAAGTCAAATGAAATATACATGATTAAAAAGTTTGCCATGTATTCACCTTATATTATGTAATACATATAATAAAGAATAATTTCCACATTATGTCAACTGATTTTTATCTCTTCACATTCCAAATGAAATGCTGGCCTGAAAACTAGCTATCTGGCCATGAATGATGGTAAGCAAGGGTAACACGAATCACCAACAGCTTTCCTTCCAAGCTACTCAGTATCACAAGTTCACCATTTTCTTGTTTGTGATCCCAAAGCTGGCAATACTTTCATTTCATCCACTCTATTCTTGTGTACTTGAAAAGCCGGTGTTATCCACCTACCACAGGAGCACTGTTCACCGTACCAATTGAAGGAACCCAACTTGGCACTGCATTTTGGGCAAAGAAGCTGAAATAAAGCAAATGTATTACTTCCTTCATTCACTTTAATACAAAGCAAGTAACTCTGCTTAACAATATGGGGTTTAGAAATAGTAAGACATGGGACATGGCTCACATCTTCAAAGAACTTTAATAAGTGACAAGAGGGCCAGGGATATAGCTCAGTGGCACAGCACCTATAAGCAAGCGCAAGGTCCTGAGTTCGATTCCTGGTACCAAAAAAAAAAAAGTGATAAGAAACGCACTGGAAATTTACAGTAATCAGTGAGGGACTACAATTATTACATAAGAGGCATGCTGCACTCAAGAGAAATGTGAATTCCAAGTTGAAGGGAAAAAAGCTGAAGCTTAGGATGCAAGGAAACTTCTATGAATGTGACATATGTACAAAGCTTTTAATCAGGTTGCAATTTAAGGTTTCAAATAAAAACATCAAGGCTAAAGGATAGAAAAGCAAACTGGGATTTTATATCCTATTACTGATACTGACAATATATAAGTGAGATTCTTGACTCTTTAAAAACAAATAAACTGATGTTCCAGTAAAACAGTAAAATCTAAAAATGTTTAACAAGTCCATTGTATTTTGCCTAATGTAGTTACAGCATTATTCTTTTAGGGCTTTAATTTGTGTGTGGTACAAGATAGGGATTTTTATTTTAATCTTGAGCTACAGAAAGTGTGGGCATAAAACTCAGAAACTATAAATTAAAAAACTAACAAACTTGATTACATAAATATCTTAAAATTTAGATTGACAAAGTATTCCACAAATTTGACATAAGCAACAGACTAAACATTTGTTGTATATTAGATGAAACATTTAGACTATGTAAAAAAACTCCTACCCATCGATAAGAAAAAGACAAAACATAGAAAAATGGGCCAAGAACATGAAATTACTTTACAGAAAAAGAAAATACATGGCTAGTAAAGATACTGCTCCTCAGTAATAATCATGAAAATTCAAAGAAAACATTTTTGGACTAACATTTATCATCCTACAGACAAAACTTTACCAGTTTTATAATATGCATGTGTGCATGCATTCACTTAGTGAAAAGCAACTTTACATGGGTATCCTGAATGTCAAAGTGATATATTTCTAATATTTAAAATGGGCATGGTCTTCAAGCCAGGAATTCTACTTCTAAATATATACATTATATAGATTCTACAGAACAATTCATGTGTAGAAAGAAGTATATACAAATGTGATTTGAAATCTTTCACAAAAGTATCTTTCCCGTACATGTTTTCCAAATTAAAAAGGCAGTGTACCAGAAGCACAAGAGAAAAAAAGATAATTGGATTTCATCAAAATCACAAACTCTAACTGTTTCAAATACTACATCAAAGGATGGGAAGTAGACAGGCATGGTAGCAAATGCCTGTAATCCCACTACTTCTAGGAGGCTGGGTCAGCGGAATTTCAAATTCAAAATCAGTCTGGGCAACTTAGTAAGAACCTGTCCCAAAATAAATGAAAAGGGCTGGGGATGTAGCTCAGTTTAAAGGCCATGGATTCAATCTCCACTACCAGAAAGAAAAAAAGAGGTGCAACTTTTCATTATCTTGAGGGTAATGAGAATCGTTGCAAAAGCTATAAATATACTGAAAACCACTCGATCATACACACTCAATGAGTGAATTATATGGTATCTATGTTTTTTTACAACTTTATTTTTTGGTGGTGGTGGCGGTGGGTTTTCTGGTGGTTTTTTGTTTTGGAAACAGGGTATCACTATCCAGTTCAGACCGGCCTCAAACTCACTATGTAGCCCAGGCTGCCTCCAAACTCAACTCATAGCAATCTCCTGCCTCAGCCTCCCAAGTGCTAGGATTACAAGTGTGCAAGCCCACGCCCAGTTTTATACCTTGTCTTTCAAAATAGCTTTATCCGAACACATGAGTTCGACTATAAGGTCCCACTTTCCAGGCTAACTAATGTAACGTACATTTCCTCATACATAAATCGCAAATATTTCTGGTCTCCCTGTTATAAAGCTATGTATACTTCTAACGAGATAATACAGTGAAAGGGCTTTGCAAAATATCTGTTGCATGAACTTTTATACAAACCATTCAAGAACCTTCAAATTCATTACAATTCTTATTCTATGATGCCAGAGGTGTATTTCAGTGGTAAAGTGCATGGCAAGTACACCATGCCCTGGGTTCAAGCCCTAGCAACAAAATACGTATTTATATTTACATATGTTATGGGATATCTTCAGATCATGCCTAAAGGAGAGACATGGCTGCCACACGATGTTTATTTTAACTGCATTCTTTAACAAGAAATGAAAAAGAATTCCATAGCAAACAAAGCAAATTGACAGATCAGGAAAAAGAATGAATACGGATATGGCTATGAATTCATAATGAATATGAATGGATATGAATCCAATGGACAGATTTTTAAACCTAATTTTAAAATCCTTGATTTACCTTGTTACAAAATTCAAATTTTTTTAACATATTCTAATTAATTTAAAAATAATGTTGGTCTTTTTTGCGTATCTGTTTCTGGTACTGGAGCTTGAACCTAGGTCCTTTGCACTGAACTATGTCCCAGACCTTTTCTATTTTGAGACAGGGTGTGATTAAGTCACTAAGTTGCCCAGACTGGGCTCAAACTTGCAATCCTCTTGCCTCAGCCTTCTGTAATATACACTTACATTTGAAAAAATATAACATCAAAAGGAATCTATTAATTTAGAGCAGTGGTTGTTAACCAACTGTAGTTCATTATTTGGGATCATCTGAGTTTTTAAAAAATACTTTATTTTCAGGTTTAAAGTATAGTTCAGTAGTACAATGTGGGCTTAGCCCTGGGGTTAATCCCCAGCACAAAAAAAAGAAAAAAAGGTTTATTTGTGATAGCGTTACTTACACTAGCAAAGAATAATCTTTAGGAAGAAAAGAGTTAAGATGGAGTGAAATGCTGGTTAAAGTATGATTTAAAATACAAAAAGGAACAAAATCCAGAGGACACGACGAAGCTATAGAAAATAAAACGTGTTCCCACCTGTCCATCCATCACTCCCAACAACGCGGCTGCCATCCACTGCACAGGCTCAATGAAGTAGGAGGTGCACAGAGCCTGACTCCCCGGAGTGAGCATGACAGACGGCGCTGTTCTCTTGTGAGCAAAGGCTACAGGCCCACTTCCTTCATGATGAGCCAATATGCTAGAATTTCGAAACAAGGATCGCCTGCAACTCGCAAACAAACAAAAACATTAATGACTTTCAAAAGGATGGAAAAAATAGGTGGAATGTGCAATGTTTCTTAGCGACCAAATAATATAAATGTCGACTATGCCACTTAAATTACAACCTGATTACTTCTTCTTTTTTTTTTTGTTTTTTGGCCGTACTAGACATGAACCCAGGGCCTCTGCACTGAGTTACATCCCTGCCCTTTACAAATTGTGAGACAGAGTCTAAATCACTTAGTTACCTAGGCTGGGCTCAAACTTGGGATCTTCCTGCCTCAGACTTCCACAGTACAGCGATTACAGGTGTATACTATATACTACCACACTTTTACTGTTAAATAGTTACACTCTTCTTGAAAGCACATTTGAATTAGAAATTTCTATATTATTCAATTAAACAAATTTTTCCTATAGAGATATAAGAAAATAAAATTTCAAGTATTTTTCAGTTACTGAGACAAAATAAGTCTCCAGAAGACACAAAATATTTTACCTGCATTTTCTACATTTGTAGAGAACTTCATCTTTCATTCCTTGTGAAATGGTGGTTGGGTCAACAGCAAAGAGTTCTTGAGGTAAATTCTGTAATTCTATATGACATAATTAACATGTAACTATTTTTCAAAATCACTTCTGCCTTTTCAGATAAAATTCAAATAATGTCAAATTGAAGAAACATATGCTAAAGTCAGAAATTTAAAACACTGAAAAGTGAAAACTCAGAATGAGCAATCAGGATGAAGTAGGAGAGCACAATGAGTAAGTCTTGGGTTCCGGGTCAGGCTGCCTAAATTCAAAGCCATTTATAAACCATGTGACCCTGAATAAATTATTATTTACTAAACCACGTTTCAAAAGAGTATCACAATATGCGGGAAGCTGAGGCAGGAGAGCCTGAAATTTAAGGGCAGCCTGGGTAACTTATGGAGACCCTCACTCAAAATAAAGACGACTGGGGCTGCAGCTCGATGGTAGCACTGAGTTCCATTTGCAGTGCCAGAGAGAGAGAGAGAGAGAGAAAGAGAGAGAGACCACTGGACCTGTCTCAGGCAGTTACAGGAAAAGTGAAATAACATTTAGTGTCAATAAGTGACACCTAGAGAAATTCCAGTACATATTAACAATGGTAATTCTCACCTGGATACTTCTCTGTAACCTTCTGTAAACGATACTGCTTATAAATTGCACTAGAGGTGTCCACTTCATATCCCATTGCCTGATATAATTTCAGTTGCCACTCAAAGCCCTCATTCATCCTGTAATAACAAAATACAAAGTTCAGTTTTCTTTAAATAAAAATCACATAACCCAAGCAGAATCATACTGTAACAAAGCACTCACTTGGCCTCTGGCTTGAGAGTCTGGAGGATCTCATAGGCTTTTTCAAAAGTCATTTGGTCAGTCTTCATCACAAAAGCAGTCACTATAGCAACACTTCGACTGACTCCTGCGTGACTGAAAAAGAGACCTTCAAAATAAAATAGCAAATACCAATAATTAAAAAAACAAAACCCAGCTATCTATTAATGGTAAATTCAGGTCCACTTCATCTCTACTTCTCAATCCTACTGTCTCTGAAACATTACCAGTGTGCAAAAGAATTATTCTTTTATTTCCTTCTTTTCAATTCTGAGCCATGCAAGTGTATTACAGACAACTAAGTTAGGTAGAAATATTACAGGCAGTCAGACAGGGCTGGGCCCTCAGGAAGTCAATGCAGAGAATGAGAACACATTACAGCTGCGGCTAGATGTGCATCTGTTGGAGGCCAGGCCTTGAGATAAACATGGAAAGACCAGCCTACATACCTCCCCAGGGATAAGATAATTGGTACCACCCACTCCAGTAAAGTCTAGACATCAGCACTCTGGTGGATGACCAGGACGTCCTGATCCTCCCCTTCCTAAAGATCTCTGTCCTTTCCAGATGTACTTGTTACATGACCTACTTCCCCACTGGACCAGTATTACCCAAGCAGCTATACTTGTATTCTTATTGACGGATCATAGTTTTGACCCATGTTGTACCAACGTCGTGATTTTGCTCTATAAAACTTCCTTTGAGAAACAGGCTTGGTCGCGCCACTGGCACAATCGGTTAGCACACAGTACTTACAGAGAAACAGGCTCGCTGGTAACCCATTTTTAGGTCACCTCTTGTCTCTCACGAGCTATCTCTTTCTTTCAATAAATTTTCCTACTCTTAACTTCTGTTGTTCCTTAGAATTCATTCCTTGATTTTGGGGAACATGAACTCAGTGTATCTGCTATCTAGAAGGCTGGGAGTTGTATTTTTCCCCCTTTATCAAGTGACCTACTCAAAACTAATTGTATTAATTTTTAAAACTTTTCTAATGACTCCAGAACAAATCCAAGCTCTTTTGCCCTTAGTAATGAGGTCCCCTTTGGATCTAATACTTTTGACTTGATCACCATCTTCTCTACTTCATGTAAAGTTTTAGAACAAATGCTGATATACCGTAACTAAAAATAATCTATTTACTATTCAATCTCAATAACCTTAACCTTTGTTAATCTCTCTTAGCACTTGCCAAGAGAGACAGCCAGTAAGAAGGGTGGCAGAAAGAATTTTATCAATAGACAAGCAATGCAGAAAAAGAAGAGTAGCTGGGCATGGTGGCACATGCCTGTAATCCCAGGCTGTGCTGCATAGTGAAACCCTGTCTCAAAAAATAAAAACCCCAAAAAATAAAAGAATTTATTTCAGTCAGAATACACTGCCAAAGAGTATAGCAGGAGTATCCAAAAGAGAAATCTCACAGTCAAATTGAGAGGTTGGGGCCTTTGTAAGACTTGGAGAAGGGTCTAGACAGCAAATCACTGTATCCAAAGAATATCTTTTTCTAGATCAATCCGGCAACCTACAAATCTTTCAGTAGCAAAACGCATTGAG
>RJWT010020245.1:0-18035 GCA_004365215.1 Cuniculus paca
AAGTTTTAGTTTTAGTTGAATGGCAAGTAAAATACATCTTGGTTGCCCAGTAGACTTGTGACTTTGTTGTTAAATTGTAGTGAAAAGTAAAAATCTTAGTTCACAGTACAAAGTGGTATCATATTATACAGAATTGAAGCAGCCATTACTCTTTTCCAGCAAGACATTGTCTAAGACACGTTGGATTAATTCTAGTCACATCATTTCCCACAGACAATAAGGTCATCTTTGGAGAAAAAAATGTATCACTGATCCTGTCTATTTCAGCAAGAAAATAAAATAGATCCATATTTAATGTTAAGGTCATCAGTACAGTAGAAACTTTTAAAAAAGTTTTTCAGTACTTTCAGTACTTCAGGTACAAAGACTTTTGCCAATAGATGAATGACAAGATGGTTACTCTGAACTCTGGGCTCTAGAAGTATCTCTTCTGGAACAGAAAGTCTTGTATGTTCTTTAACTCACATCTACTTTTTTCAGAAATGAAGATTGCCAACAGAACTTCATATTTTCAAAGGCTTTCCTAGGTAATGGCAGGGTTTTAAATCATAATATTTGACTTACTCACTGAACCAAAATATCTACCATGTAAGACAACCCATAAATACATTTCTTCTTGTCAAGCTCTTCTGTTGATAGGCTTTTCTATTTTCTAAAGTGAAACTTCCTCTTAAAGTTTAGTAAAACCCAAAACAATGGCAAACCTCTTGGAACTCAACAAAAATATTCATGGTATACATTAATTTGTGACAAACTTTTTTAAAATACAATGATTTAAAAATTTTGTTCTAGGGAAATTTCATAAAGATAAGGAACAGTCTCTTCCAGAAAACTGGCTGGGTCTTTGACTCCAGTATATCTTTATGTCAAAAGCAATGAAACTCAAAATGATGTGACTTCTCCAAGGCAAGAAATTCAGGGGGTAGTAAAGCCTATCTATACTTTTCTGTGACAAAATAAACTAAAGTTTGTGGGGGTTTTTTGGTTGGTTGGTTAGTTGGTTGGAGTTTTGTTTTGGTGGGTTGGTTGATTGGCTCACTGGTTGGTTGGTTCATTATGATTAGATTGGCTTTACCCTAGCTAAATGTTTAATCATTGGAGAAAATCTCACCATTTGTAAAGTATCTATGACCACCAACGTTTCTAAAAGTGACTTAAATTAAAACATCCTTTTCATATTTTTATGGTGCACATAAATCAAGATAACCAGGGTTTTGCCACATAGAAAAATAAAAGTAGTGCCATGTAGATATATACAAGAAGGAAAATATAGTTATGAATTCCTACTACTTTAGGGTATTAGAAGAGTTGTCAACAAGTCTTTTGTGTATAATTTTGTTTGCTAAAGTTTTTGCTTCAGTTTTCTCCTGTGACTACAACCACAAACTAGCTCAGTACTTTCCAGGAAATAAGGTTGTATCAAATGTTCATGGTTTTATGTGGTTTCTTGCCCTTAGCAATATTATAAGTGAAATTTTATCTGTAAAAAACTATGTAGAGTCAAATACATCACAGGAAAGTTGATCACATGTTGTAATTAACAGTCTCTTCCTAACCCTAAGCAGTATTGGCCCTTTTTCCCTCACTGGCTCAGATTTCTTGTAGTGGTCTGTGATAACAGTGTGACCCTTTGCTTATGTCTACCTACGTCATTTTGGCATTGCCTACATTCTGTGTGATGACTGCCTGTGTGGGCCAAAGTGTCACTTCTCAACTCAAGGGAGTTGATATTTGTCCCAGTGGAAGTTTCTGCTGTTGCCACCAGTGCTTCTGAAGCTACTCCCCATCTCACTGTACCAGTGACTGGCACAACCAGCAAGTATCAAAAGAAATCCAGGTTAGAGCTGAGTTCCTTGCTGAGGCAAATTCTTTATCCCCTTACTGTGAAGCATTCTCAGTACTCTTCAGTGTTTAATACATAAACATTTTCAATTTTACTTGAACCTTAAGAAATCAGATATAACTGTTGGAGGGTAGGATTGGAGAACAATCTCAGTCATATATCATGATATATACAAAACTTGATCATACTTTTATGTCTCACTCTCTACACACAATATCTTTATACATCTTGATGTGCCTACCTTGACCTAAAAGCAATACAAGTAAATACAAGCAAGCTGCCATACTATATTTTAACTGGCTTTGGAGTTTATTTACTGGTAGGCCCACAGCATTCACTGTTCAGTACTTACAATTTAACAACATCAGGAATATTTCCATGAGGAGCTGGAGTTTACTCAACTTTGAAATAATGCTTTTAGTTATCTCCATTAATTGACAATAAATTACAGGACATTAGGCCTCAGTTTCTGCCATCTACATTCACACATGCACACACGCACACATGCACACACACATGTACACACAATCAAAGATATTTATTATTACAGTACACATCATTTATACTTAGGGCATAATTTCAAGAAAAGACACCACTATCTTCTCAGTCAAGAAATTAAAATCTTAAAGAGTCATCTTACACTCTTTCACCTTCTTCATCCCTCATATTCATTAAATACAAACAACTCTTTCTTTAAATTATTTCTCAAATCTGTTTCATGTCTTTTATGTTCCATTCTTATTTTCATCACTAATTCCTTGGATAACACATTGCCTTACTAGGTCTTCCTGCCTCTCCCATCACACCATTCATGTTCATTTTCCACTTTGTTGCCATGTATTTTCTACAACTAGTAACTTTGTAGTTTTTTCTTTTTTAACTTAGTCATCTTTATTTCTATCATGGACAACACTTGGTGTACAGTATCCACATAAAAACTGTCATCAATAAGTAAATAAATCATTCAAAAATAAATGTTCAATAAATGCAGATAAGTAAATTTATAAGTAAATTTTGAATTCATGAGTCCTTAGGAGATGTACCATTCTCCACTTATCAACAACTTTCTGGTATTAAGTTACCAAGATCAAGCATGACTGCTCATTTCCTTATTAACTGGAAATGCTTGTAATGTAAACAGAAGTTTCCAGTTTCCAAATTTGATGTTTAAAGGAGGAGAAACTAAGCCAGGAAGTTTGTACTGCAAAAGAACTCCTAAATAAGCACTGTGATTCACAGAGACAGCAATGCACACACATCAAGTTCTGCAAAATATGGGAACTAGCTGCCATCCAGTGAGGGAGCTCCACTGCAGCAAAGTCTTTTCATTCACTGATGATGGCAGGAAGGACACAAGGCAGTGCCACGGGGGATTCTTAGAGAGAGACAAGATAGAAATTTATTGTACTTGTTGTGTGCTTTACTCTCATGAATCCTGTTGAGGTATAATCCTGCCTGGAAATAAAGAAACTCTGTGTTCTTTCTGTCTCTATTTTCAAGCCATTAGATTCTTTCTAGAAGTGCAAGAGTTCTTTTTAAAATTGTGCACCAGTAAATCAAACTTTTAAAATATTTTGTAATGAGGCATTTATCAGCTAATCGAGCCAGAGTTGAATGGCTATAGATTCTACATGCTATGGTTTGGATGTGCTTTGAGTGTTTCCCTAAAAGTTCACATTCTGAGAGCTTGGTCTGCAGGGTGCTGATGTTGAACATTTAAGAGGTAAGACCAATTGCAAAGTGATTAGATACTTGAGAGCACCACCTTTGAAAGTGATTAATGTACTTACTAAAGAATCTTACTTCTTATATGAGCCAGTTACAATAAAAATAATAAGCCTGGCTTCTGAATGCTTCTTGTTTACAGTCTTTCTGGGTGATTTCTCACTCTTGCAAATATATCCAGGTCTTCATCAGAGATAAGCAGGTGCTGGTACCATGCTCTGAAATCTCCAGAAGTGTGAGCTAAATAAACTTCTTTTCTTTATCTCTGACCCAGTATCAAGGATTGTATTGTAACAAAAGAAAACCAACTAAGCCATTATACTGCTAGTTATGCTACTAGTGTAAAAACAACACTTATGCTCCCAGTATATACAATTGATTCTATTGAGAAGTGTAGAAGTTTTTGTTGTATAACTGAATGTGGATAGCAAGTTTTGACCAACATAAGAACATTAAAAGAAAAAGGATCACAAAAAAAATGACATGGGATCTTCATTATTAATTCAGAACTTCTATGGAAAAAATGATTGAGACAGCATATGGCAGTATTTCCAAGTTCTGGGCAGAAATACAGATACTTTACATTCAGGTCATGGGATAGGGCACAAAGTAGGTAAAGCAACCATTTCCCATACTTCACATAGAACTATAAATTGTTCAAGTATTCTGAGGATTAGAAGTTTGGAAGTAATTGAAACAGCAACTGGATTTTACACTAACATTTTCATGATGGGTGTAAACAATAGTGAGGTTTTGCTTTAGGTTTTATCTAGACGTCCCCAATGTTTCCCATGATCATAGGTGGAGCTTTGGGGAGGTGATTGGATGGTAGAGGCATGATATTTATCAGTGAGTTAGGTCATTAATGAGTTAGTAGCTAAGTGTCATTTTTTTTTTCCCCTAAGTGTCATGTTGAGAGATGAAGTCTGGTCAGAGAAGTCTCTGGGGGTATAACCTGTAAAGGTGTATCTCTCTCTCCTTACATGATCTCTCTGTGCTTCTTGTTGCCACAACATAAGGGTATTTTTCCTCTGCCATGCCCTGATGCCATGCCATCCTGCCTTGGAGTCAGCTGACTATGAACTAAAACCTCTACAAACTGTTAACCAAAACAAACCTTTCCTCCTTTAAGTTGTGGATGTCAAGTGTCAAGTATCATGTCTCAGTGACAAGAAATTAAGTAAGACAGGCTTTCTTTAGGAGCTCTGTTGAAAGCAGAAATGAAGAGGTGAAATTTGGAGTAGAAGAGGCAGAAAAAAAGGAGGGTATCGTATAATGAATTTATTTGATAACCCATTTGGGCCCATGAGGAGCTCCCTCTGAGGAAATCTATCAGAAATAATTGGGAGATACTTTGAGGATGCTATTTGTAGGCAGTTGCTCTAGACAAGATACAAAGCATTACATGTTTTGTAAAAACACGAAGTGCTGTGTTCCTTATAGTCACAAGTTCTAAGGCCCAGAATATTTGGATAATTTATATGGGACAACATATAGTCTTGATTTAGTATAAAGGAATCACAGAATACTAAAAAAAGTTAAAGAAAACAACATAAAAACCCTGGTCTCCTAGATACAGAGCCGCTATCTGGTAGGTGCCAGCAAAGGAAGATTATTCTTCAGTGATTCTAATATTATAGTTTCCCTACACCCTTTAATGACCCTGCACACATACATACTTCCACATTCATCACCATGATCTCTACACTGTAAAGTGCTGCAGGGAGCTGTTCTGTGCAGAGAAAAACCACACAATAGGCACTATAGGGCTCCCTGTATCTCATAGGTCACTTTCAGAGAATCTTCTGGGTAAATGTCAATGACCTATAATGACCCTTAGCATAGCAACAAGTGGTGCTCGAGAGCTTGTACTTCTTGCCGGCGACTTCAGTCAAGTTTTGGCAATATTTTTCTAGGGTTTAAGAAGCTCTAAGAAAAGCTTCCCAGACTGGCGTTTCCCAGCTTTGCTTACAACCCTACAATAGCCAGGTGTCATTTCATTGTGTTCAGGGGGATACATGTGCTTTTTGCCCTTGGCAAAAAACACAGTGAGATGTCCTTTCATTTGGGTCAAAATATATTAACTTCCAATTTTTGGCCTTGAATAAATTATTGGCATCATTAACTTATTATCTAAAACAAACATTTATACTTATGTAATGCTAATGAATTTTTAAAATCCAGGATTAAATTCCCTGCTCTTTGAAAATAAATGTGGCTACAGGAGTACATTATGTTATTTTATGACAAAATGACACAGTACAGGAAGAAAACGTGACAGGCATAATATATTTCACAGTTTTGCATCAGATCCAATACTATTTTGAAAGTTGAAGTTTCATTTGGTTAAAAATGTCAATTTATCTGTGGTTTTACTTTTTTATTTTGGAATAGATGCAAATTTGCAGGAAGGCTTCAAGAATTGCCATACATATTTAACCCAAAAAGCCCACTCAAGTGTCATCAACAGTCCCAAAAATGTCCGCTATGAAATGATCTAATACAGGATCACATGTTCCACCTACTTATCTTCCATCTCCTCAATCCATAAATGCTGACATGGGTCACGTCTATCATAAGTTGCCTTACTCATGAGAGTTTCAAACCCTGTCTTACTACTACTGCCCTTCAAACAACTTTTCCTATGGATCAAAACTTCTCATAAAATCAATTCCTTGTTTAAACTCAGCTGTCTTCTGCATTCAGACCTGCTTCTCATAGGTTTGAGTTGAATTATTTGCATTATATTGTCTTCTTTTAAAAGATGTCTAGTTCTAATAAGATCAGAATATCAGGGTTGCTTCATGATTTATGAAAGAAGGTATATTTCAGCCTTGTCCTTCATCCTGGACTCTGACTCTCACTTTATTTTCAGTGGTTATTCCTAAATATGGTCTTTCTGAAGAATCACCCAAGTGCTTGAGGTGCTGATTAAGGTCTCATCAACCTGCGTGGTCATAAGCAACACATGCAATACCTAACCTCTATTAGCTCCCCCCAACTATGAACCCTCTGGCTTTCAAGTCTTGCCTCATGTAGGTATAGCAAGGTCTTCCTCTGAGAACCAGAGACTCTTACGCTGACTTCTAGCCTCACTTCACTTTATAGCTCCTTGTCTCCTGAACAATCTCATCCCTTCAGCTGTCTCAATTCTGATATTAACCTACTCAGCTACACTGTGGCTTTGATTGGGCTCATTGTCCTTGTCTGTGATAGTGACTAATGCCACAGGCAAATGAACACAGGGAATCTGGGGGCATATCTCGATTGTTTCTTATACTACATATAACCCGACTCTAGAAAATAGATGCATTACATGTTTCACCATGTTCTGTATTTACTCACAATGGAAGAGCAATTTTGCCACCAGTTAATGTCTTGGTTAGAAATGAAATTGAGAAGGCATTTAAAGGTAAAATTAATTCAACGTGTGAAAATACACTCAGATACACTGAATATAAATTGAAGTGCACATGTTTGGAAATTTTTAAAGAGTCTTAGAAAACAAATGGGTATGAAAATGAATATTAAGATATGGAGTAGATTTGAATAACTACAGCAACACTTTATTTTGCATAGCTATATACTTATGATTCCTCATGGAACTGATCAGTCAGGATGGTAGAATTTGCTCTCATGCAAATAAGTGCTTAGCCCTTTTGCTTTTCCTCCATTTCCATGACACTTCCTAATCTCTTTGTGTTTATTCCATAAAATTTTCTTTTAGCACTATTACATCTCATTATCCTCAGACACTTTGATTATTTTGCAAAGAATAAGCAATCATGGGTATAGCATGGGTTGCATTAAAATGTCAGTTTAACTATGAGTCTGGCAAGTGAATTTTTGGATTGAGGTAAATCATCCACCACTACTAGCAAAATCCACCATTAAAACAATTCTAAATAATTCAGAAACGTAAAGTCATCAACCAATTAACGCTAATTGTGTTGATTGATTTGAATGAATGGCCTTGTTGATATAATTCCATAGGGACCCTGCGTGTTAACCGTGATAACACTGATTCATTTAACACTGCCAATTTTAAGAATACATACGCATCCTGCACTCACTAGAACAGGATTATTATTCTATGTCTTAATCAGAAAAAATCATCTTTAAAATCTGTTAGACTTTTACTTAATATGTGCCAAATATAGTATAACTTATAGAGATTGTTTTCTATATTAAATTGTTATACATCTTCCATACATGAACAATTATTTGATTTTACAGCTGTCTATTTTCATGAGTCATGAAGGGAATCTTCAGGTTTACCATCAGAACAGATTTCCAACAGTGGAACAATGAAGGCTGGATGATGCCCTGCTTTAACTAGAGGTGAGATGTGCAAATCCCTTTCCATGCATATTCTTTAAATTTTTTTCCCCTCAGTCAAGAGGAAATTCACAACTTTGCTCTGCTTAGCCACATACTACAAAAAACAGAAAACATTATAGCGGGAAGCTCACTTTTCTTACACTGTATAGCCACTGAAAACTCTCCACTAATTTCAAGTAATTAGTAAGATGAAGTGATCAGAAACACACTGCAGGAGATACAGCTAGTAGAATACAGTTTTCACCGAGAATTTGTTAGATACAGAAGTTCATGGCATTCAATGGTATAGAATGTAAGTAAATGCAAAGGAATTGCCTAGATGACCATGGAAGACATCTAACTTACATTCAGCAGTAGTTAATCAAATCTGCCTGCTTGACTTACTAAAATAAGGATTTTTACATGTAATCCTGGTACATAAATTCAAGGTTTATTAAACTGCCAAAGAAAATACTCAAAGCCCTGGAGTCTTCCCTCATGTTAAAAGTGTCAAAAGATGGCTCCAATCCTCGAACTATGTTCTAGATGGAAAGGTAGAAAAATAAAAGTGCAAAAGACAATAGGCTAAAGAAGCAGGCAGGCATGTTCCAGGATACTCTCCTCCCATATACATAAATTTCTGAGTTTATCTCATTGATTAGACTTGTCTCAAATTATCACCTCTAAGGCAAGGAAAAGGAAGGTTGAAAGGTTAGGTATGTGGTTACATTGTTATTAAACAATAGAATAGTTATTGGATAAGCAGCTAGCAATGTCTATCCTAATGTCTTTTTTTCTTTTGGCATTTTTGCATTTCATTGGCAATGATTGACCTAATTTTATTTATTGCTGCAAGATCAATAAAATAGAGAAATTTATTGGTACCTTATCTACTCCAAATTCTAAACTTATTATTCTGCCTCCTTACTTGAATATTAGAAAACAAAGGTAAATGGAAAGCTATATATGATCTAAAACTTTATATGTAAATAGGAATAACAATCATTAATAATAGTAAACAGTGAATACTAATTAATAACAATATCACGTTTACTTCAAAATACTATGAGTTTTTCAAATTATAAATGTAAGTTAGATATAAAGTCATCTCAGCAAGATAGGCTTTAATAGAATGGGTCAAAACCAACACATGCTAATATAAAACAAAGTAAAATCATATGCACATGCACTGAAGTAATGGTAGAATGTAAGTTCAACATTCCCATCACAGGAAATAAAATCTACATGACAGAAAAGATTAATGAGATGCCTCTGAAGAGAACCACATGCTGAAGACCTTAGCTAGACAGAGAGCAAACAGCTTTGACTGGGTCCTTTGAGGCACTTCCTGTGCACTACAGAACATTTTGGCAACAATAACTGCAGGTGAAATGGATGAAAAGCACAGGTTTCTGGAATCCTATTTATTCAAGCTGATCACTACCTGAAAAGCTTAAACTACTTTATTTTACAGACACTGGATTATTTGGTTACTCTTTACTCTTACCACACCAAATAAAAAGGTGCAAGTTACCTGAAGTCTTTTTGTGATGCAATTGAGGGATTCAGAAACCAGAAAAGTAAAATTAGAAATAATGAAACAATTTGAGACATGATAGTACATGATGACAAAGTCTTTCCTCAAAGACGATTGTCTAGCACCACAAATCCATTAGTGCTTTTCAGCTACAGATGCCTTTCAGATTTGTTTAAGAGTTCTTTAAAAAAAAATCTAGAAGTAGATGTACAAAAATTGCGTTTGCCCCATTAAAATAAGATCGAATCTGGAAAATCAGCATTTACTTGTCTAAATCCTACAATATATCCAAAAAAATCTGCAAGAGCTTAGATGGGATTGGTAACTGATAGTCTACTTAATTTTATTTTTAATTAAATTTTTAAGGAAATCCGTGGTGAGGAGTAAGGAATCCTTGATTTATTAACCACATATTAAAATCAGTTTTGGCATGTGTGTGTGCACATGCAGGACTGGGGAGAGCTCAAGAATTTCTCACTAAACTACATCTCTAGTCCTTTTTTACTTTTATTTTGAAATAGGGTCCCACCAAGTTGCTGAGTGACCCAGGTTGAGCTCAAACTTGAGATCTTCCTGCCACAGCCTCCCAGAGTGCTGAGATTACAAGTGTGCTCTACATCTATTCCAGTTTTACATTTATAGATGAAAAAAGATGAAAAGATGATATCAATGAAAATCATGCTGATAACAAAAAGATCACAGCAAGAGCTTGGAAAACCTCAGGATGTTGAAGCACCAACTTTCTTTGAAAGCCAGAGTGAAGGAAGGGACTGTAAATAAGAGTTTTGGTGAATAATTGGCTTTAGAAATTCAAAGCCAAATTCCCTCCATCTATCCAAAACTGATTTGCTTCCACCTAAGAAGAACTGATGAAGTTAATCTTGTAGCGTTTGAATTAGAGAGCCACAAACCTAGTAACACCAGTCAAAACTGCTGATGAAAATGCAGCCATTCTCAAAACCAGGGTATTCACATAATTCTGCATCCCAAAGACACTCAACCATCGGGTCACAATCTATGGAAAACAAAAGAAAAAAGAAAAAAAAAAGGAGAAAAACAGGAAAGTTTGATTCTGAAAAAGTAATCAACCCAAGAGTACAGCCACACAATTACTAACACTTATGAATTCTCCAGTGAGAAAAATCTGCTTGTCACTGTATAGTCAATGACAAGATTCGGCCACACACACAATCCGTAAACTGCTTTTAATGCTGTGCCCTTAAGACTATTTGGGGCTGTTCAAGGAAAACTTTTAATATTAAAAATTTACTAAAACAGACAGAGAGCAAAGAAAATTCAAGGAAGAAATAAACAAAAGCACTAAATTAATATAAGTGAAATTATAAGCAGTTAATGATGTTGCCGAGATCATAAACACTGATTCAATAAAATAATATTAGTGGAACACGAAAAAAGAATATGTAAGTTATTAACAAAAATGTGTCTTTTAGAAATTAACACAACTATAGAAGACATGTTTTTAAAATTCAGTAAAAGGGATGGAAAATAACATCAAGCTTAGTATCTTACTTAGCATATGTGAGACTCTGAGTTCAATCTCTATCATCTAAAAAAATTTTTTTTAAATTTTATTTCTCAAGAAGGCAATTTTACTTAATTACATGGCAAACATATGTAGACATCATTTTAAAACTACTAAACTTGAATAATCATTATTACCATGATTATTGCTTGAAAGGACAAATTCACATAGACTCTTTAGGAAATGCAGAGTATTTTAGCACTTTTAAAATATATATATTCCTCCTGAGGTCAACGTTTCTGACTAAAGTATGTCGTATTTTAAAGCTCTGTATTAGAGACAAGATATTTATTTCTAGAGTAAATTTCTACTTATTTCTAGCAAAACTTCTTGCATTCACAATAAAATGAACAACTCTATTAAACAACTAACCAAAGACCTAAACACACACTTTACCAAATAAGATATGTAGATAGCAAAGAAGCACATGAAAGATTACTCCACAACAAATGTCATTAGGGAATTTTAAACATGAATGATAATGAGGTATTTCTCTACACTTCTGAAAGTGGCCAAATTCAAAACACTAATAACACCAAATGCTGGTGAGTATGTGCGAGGAGCAATGGGAATCCTTACTCACCATTGGTGGGAATGCAAAAATGTATTGAAAACTTTCGAGGATAGTTTGGCATTTCTTACAAAAGTCAGCATACTTTTACCATATGACCCAGCAATTGTGCTCCCTGGTACTTTCCCAAATTTGAGCTGTTATGTCTACACAACATCCTGCACATGAAAGTTTATAACAGTTTTCTTCATAGTTGCCAACACTTGGAACCAACCAAGACATCCTTAAATAAGTGAATGAATAAATTAACTGTTCTACCGAAAAAGTGATATAACAAGCCATGAAAGGACAGACAAAATCTCACATGTACATTACTACCTAAAAGAAACCAATCTGAAAACGCTACACACTGTGTGAATGCAACAATATGATATTTTGGAAAAGACAAAAATTTGGAGACCATCAAAGGATCAGTGGTTCATATGGATGGGATACAGAGGATGAAAGTGTAGAATGCAGAAATTTTTTAAGGCTATAAAACTATTCCATATGTTATTGTAAGGGTGGATACTAGTCATTACATATTTGTCAAAACTCAAAATGTACAACATCAAGATTAAAATTGATGCAAACTATGGACTCTGGGTAATAAAGATGAGTCAACATAAATTCATTGATTATAGTAAATGTGCCACTACGCTGCAGAATTTTGTTACTACGGGAAGGTGGAGGTACTGAGAGGAAAGGGGTATATGGGAAAGCTGTCTATTTTCTACTCAATTTTGTTATAAACCTAAAACTGTTAAAGATAGTCTATTTTTTAAAGTACTCGATTTCACAATGTATAAGATTGTACTTGCTAGAAGCATAGAAGCAGCACATTTAAATACTAAACATTAAATTGAGTTGTAATATAGAATAAAAGATTTTTTTAAGAGCAGTTGCTAAAATAATAATGTATTTGGAATCCCAAACATATTTGGTTTTTAATTTATCCCTTGTGATGTTCAGTGTTAATAACAAACAATTCTTAAATTTTGGAGGCTATCGTTTTTGTTTTTGAATGAAGATAATTGTTTTAAGATATTCTTTGGATTAGTGCAAATCCCAAAATTCCATAATGACCTTAAAGAGTTTAAACTTGAGATAGTGTCAACGGAATTGTTTGTTTCACTCATTTCTTGAAAAGTGCAGATCTTAAAGTTAAGCCAATGAGATCACTTTAGGTTAAAAGCTAAAAATGGGTAAAGTTGAAGACGTTTAGGCACACTCAATACTAGGAGCAGATCTATTTGAGCAGTATATTACTGGGTACCCTTTCGATTTCAAATGACCAGATTTTGACTTGAACCAGCTTAAGAAAAATAAAACAAGCATTTATACGAGTTGTGGGAGTTAGGGAGATAGATCCAGATACATGAGGTCCTCTTCCCTTTCCTTAACGTTCTCACTTTCTCTTACTCTGCCTCTTCTCTTCCGCTTTTACTATCCCATTAACTGCTTATCTTTTTGCTTTTATTTTTTTGTTTTCTTTCTCTTTTGAAGATACAATTCTTTCAAGTAACTAGAGACAAGCATAATCTGAAATTGACTCCAGATTCTCAAGGTATAGATTAGACACACTGGCGGAAGCAGAGTGTTCGTTTTCCAGGTTTCTCTACATACAATCCAAAGAAGTTTTCCAATTGAGTCAGCATATATCACGTGTCCATTTCTAGGTGAAAATTAGCCGAGGCGCCCTCATAAACTCATTTAGCACAGACAGGAAAATTCCTTTCTTATTGAAGAGCAAATGTTGGGGGATGGGAACAGGAAGTTGAGGGGACAAACACTTTGATTAATGTATTTAATAAACAATAAAATGTTTTTAAAAACATTTATTAAAATAATCGGGAATCTGATAATAAAGATACAGATTAGGCCCTTCAGCTGATACTGAATAAATACTCCAATATTTTCTTGAAAACTAAATGTAACAGATGTTTTCTTGTATTATTAGTCTTACTACACTGTCAAGATTGTTGTGGAATGACATAATAGAAAAACTACTGAACCTTGTCTGTACCTCCCCACTCCCTTGCTTGTGAGGCTACCCCCTTGAGAATGTAACTTAGTTCCGTATTCTCAGGTCTGTTCGGTGCACCATGCCCCAGCAGGTATGCCAACCAGGATGTTATAGATGTATGTGTAATTGTAATCATTCTCAACGGGGATGGCAACCAGGACATCATAGATGCATGTTTAATTGTAACCATTGTCACCGGGGGTAAGGTTATAGTACATAAGTACCTAGCTCTCCCTTCACTCAGCACTGCATAGTGGTTCCCTGCGTGGGTCCTGCTGTCCAGTCGCCAGCTGGCTAATAAAGGCTCTTAAATTCTAATTGGCGCCGTCTCTGGCTCCTTGGTTTTATCTTGAACCCAGTTCAAAGATAAGCTCTGAACCTCTGGCTTCTATAAGTAACCATGGATTAGATTTCAGAGTGCTGATTTTCAGTTATTTCATACATGTTTCCATGTAAATAAAATACAATGCTTTCGTTTTTCATTTCTAAGATGAAATTTAAAGTGAAATGTTGAACTATTACTATCTACTTTATGGATACTATTTTTTTCGCACAATTAGATATCTTAGAGGTGTGAAAGTTTGTACAACTTAATCAATATTCTTCACCGCTTGTGTTGACAATTTCAAAATTAGCACTATGGCAAATACTTAGATTTTAACAAAACTCTCCAGTTCTGTAGTGACCACTTTCAAATTGTGTTCCCTGGAGTCTTTTCTTTTAAAGAATTATTGATTGCATCAGGCTTCTCCTGATTGTATCTGTTCTCTTAAATTAGGTTCCACTCGACATGGCAAGAGCAGTTATAAAGTAAAATTAACCTCAGAATCAATGGTTTCCCAAAGATTCGAAGGCAGTGCTCCTAATAAATACCTCCTGAATCCTAGTTCATGGCCCAAGAAAGCACACTTGTAGACTTTGTTCCCTGTTCCAATTCTCTGTCTTACCTCAGTAATGGGGTAAACTCAGTTTGCCCTGTAGCATCTCAGGCTCCAACTGTGCCACACCTAGCCCAGTTCACAAATATCCACCAATTCCTTACCTCAATTCTGATTTTTCTGAAATAAACTGATCACTGACTTATTTACACTGTGATTTGGGGTGGTTAATAGTTTGGTGATAGAGGGATATGGGAGTTCTTTGAGAACACTGCTTCACATTGTGCACAATACTCTTCAATGATTTTACTGACAATGGAATAAGAAACACATAATAGTCACTGTAAACAGCTAGGAAGCACACACACACAGAGACTGACTTGATACATCTTGGCCATTCATAAGTTGAATAGAATTCAAGAAGTCTTGGGTCTGGGTTTATATGTAATATTTATGGCAGGATATTTCCAATAGGAGCTTTTTTTCTTGCTTGTTTTTATGGAAGCTCTTGACCTTTCTCTCCAGAGGTTTGATTCATTTTTACAGACCTGATTGCTACTGCTACATGTATTCTGTGCTCATCTGTCCCCCATCCACATTTTTGGTTATTTGGATGCAATTCCTAGATTCTAACTTGTGTGTATATTTCTATGTTTTGACTTGTTTTCCCTATTACCCAGATTTAAACCCAAAGATTTGCCTTAAATTATTGCTTATCTGTTTCTTAAGCACATTTGGGTCTCTGGCTTCATTCCCTTATATAATATCAGCTCTGGTGGCCTCTTAATTGAAAATATTGATAATGCTGAAATTTGTGTGCCTTTCTTGAGTATTCAATATCTAATGGCAAAAGAAAGAGTGTACAGAGAAAATATTCAATTAAAAATTCTTTGTAGAGAGTGTACAAATGATATAAACATAGTTAAACAATCAAGAATTGGTTATATAAAAAAGCTGATTATACCTAATAATTCAGTCTGTTGATTAACACATTTCTGTTCCTTTTAAAATTTTGCTAGTAGCTACACTTTCATCATTTTACTAAATAAATATTAGTATTTCTTAAACTCTTGCCTAACTTCAGATTTAGACTTGTGAATATCAGTGATTTGAACACCACCAGTTCAAACACAACACTCTTCAAAGAAATATTTAAAATGTAGGTAATTGCAAAACATTTAAATACTTTCTCACTCTAAAATGTAGATTTTTATAGAGGTAGTGAAGAGGAAAAATTTTGTCAACATTTCTTCAAAAGTGTATCGTGTGGGGTGGGTTCAATTTATTGATGTCAGCAGCTAAAATATTTCCTAAAAGTATATAGCTTTGTTTTTAGATAATTTGCACACTACATTATCCAGTCACTCAACTTTTTCCATTATATGTGTTACTGTTTCTGGATGTTATTATATGAAATACTTGCTTCAGTGACTGCTTAAAATTCAGTGGAGTAATCCCCGAAATTCAGCCTTTGCCATTTTAGCATTTTACTGCACCAACAGCAATACACAGCATTGTAATAAAATTGGGGATATCATTTCTACTTAGGTTTAATCTTATATCTGAGATCAATTCTTATATCTTGAATCAGTTCTTTCTTATAGTTTAAGCTATTTGAGTATGGCTGCTTTGTTAGGCAGGATTTTTTTCCAGGCTTCCTTTTTCAATTGCTTTCCAAAGGTGCAAAAATAATCCTGTCACAACAGAGAAGAAGAGCTTATAAAGATGCTTTAAAAACCTTATCACCAGGAAACAGTGCACAGTGTATTGTATAATATAGTGTCTTAAAATACTTCTGCTTACCTCCTCATTGATGCTGCTACAATATTTACATAACACTGCTAACTAATTCTTCATTATGTAGGTTATTTATCCTTTCTCTTGGAGACTGTCTTCCCAGCACATTTAATATTGTTGAATTGAGGCATTGTTTTTATTTCTACCTACTGTTCAACTGCAGTGAATCTCTTCTCAGTTCTGGGGCTGCATTGGTAGGAGAAGATTCATGTTTACTGCTCCTTGGGGTAAGAAATGGAGAGTAGGAGGAGACGTGTGGCAGGACAGAGTCTTGGCTAGACATCAAGGCAAGTTGTTTATGTCTTCAGGATTATTTCAGAACCAGAAAAAAAATAAAAAAGGAAAAAAAATAAAATAAGGGAGCTGTTTTGGTTCAGGGGAATAGTTGTCCTGGGAGCAAAAAGTAAAACTGGAAACTAATATTTTAGAAAATACTTCAGCAGAAAGACATTTTTAGTGCAAGATATTTCAAAGGCAAGGGAAAATTATTTGAAACATTAAATATTTTCAAGACTATTTAATGCTGAATGCATTTATAAACCCTAGGCTAGATGTTTTTGTTATCATTTCATGTTGAAGAGTTGATTTAAATCAGACAAAAAAATGATATTTTCATGTGACTGATGGCAGTCACGTGCAGCACATTTTCTACCTAGTTTCAACTTCAAGGTCAATATAGATGGACAGGGTCTTTGAGTCTCCTCTTTAACACTTCCACATTCCATGAAGCTTGGTTTCCCATTAATCTTCTTAATGTGTCTACCATCATAACACAGAGCCTCGGACCCTGATCATCCAGCTTCCAACACAGCTGTGCACCCAACACCACAAATAAGTCACCTCATCAAACAGAAAACAAAGTATCTTGGCAGAAACTCACACCCTAATCTCCTGGAGTTTAAACACACACACACACACACACACACACACACACACTGCTTCTCTAATATATTCCTCTTTAAGCAGCTTGGAAAATAAAATTTAGAGGTCACTTCCAAATTTGATGCTTTTTCATGATTCCTACCAATTCCCCAAGATACCCCAAAGTACATTATTTAAAGTTACAGAGTTGCCAAACTGCCTTAAATTTGCTAGAAAAGAAAAAAAACATTCCTGGTCAATGCTTGTTTTTTCTTAGATGAAACAGAAAGCATCTAACATTTTAGAGTTTCTATAAACCTATAGATTTTTCTTTATGTAGTAAACCTGGCTGTGTATATATAAAGTAGTCATATATGTTTTTTTCTCAGCAAATGAAACAATGAAGTCCAGATACTTCTATCAAAGAAACACAGTAATGATTTCAAACCTAAACACATATGATTACTTAATGTGTAAATTATACCTCTTATTGTACTTACATAGCTAAATACTAAAATTATGTGATAACTAAAGTTTTGAAGATATCATATTATAATATAAAACCCATTTTTATTTCTTATTTAAAAAATAAACAAACATTTATTGACTAGCTAGGAGAACACTGAAATTGAACTATGAGATTTTTTGCAAAGCTGCTCCTCATGACACATTGAGTTGAATTTTATCATGCTCTTAAACTGAGGAGAAAAACATCCTCAGAAAGCAGATGACTTCCCAAGGTCATTCAACTCATAAATGAGTTCGCATGCCGTCCTAACTTCAATCCCACTGTTATTTCCACTACTTGATGCTGCAACTCTTCATTTGAAAATTTAATCATAAAGAATACTACATCATTAATCTACAAATATGTTTTCGTTCTACCCTGTAAAACTTGCTGAGTACAAAATGCTGTACTCTGTTAAACTACATGACCTTGGGTAGGGCTAGGTAA
>RJWT010020246.1:0-18041 GCA_004365215.1 Cuniculus paca
TGTTTTGAGTACATGGAGAATACGTGACTTCTGAGGTTGAAAAGGTTACCACCCCAATTTCAGAAGGAGGCCCCAGGCAGTGTGCTCCTGAGAGGGCAGTGTGTGAAGCTGTGAGTGTGAAGCCAAAGGTACATTGAAGAACCCAGAAGTTTGAAAAAGCCAGGAATGTGGATCCTCTAAGGAAACCTGCAAGGATTGAGCAGAGAGTGAACCTAAAAGAGAAGCTGTGGGAGCTAAAATCCCTGGAAGTTCCATGGGGATGGAGTCAGTGAAGTCTTTTTGAGCTTGCAAACAGATTGCTTCAGATGTTGAGCATTGAACTCCAGGACTTAATGTCTGCCCTGCTGAATTTTGGACTTCCTTTTGTCCCAAACCATTGTATCCCCGTGTGTACCCTTTGGAATGGTAATGTGTATCTTGTGCAATTGTATGTTGGAAGTGTTTAACTTTGTTTTCATTGTACAGGTGTTTGCAGCTAAGAGTTTGCCTTAGATCTTTTAGGAGACTTAGGACTTGGACTTTTCAGCAATGTTGAAACTGTTAGGACTTTGGCAACTCTTGGAGATGGATTAAATATTTTTTGCAGAAAGAATGCACATGAGTCTTTGGTGGCCCATGGGTGGATTGTTATGGTTTATGTCTAGGCTACCACCCAAGCCTCGTTCAGACTCAGAGGCAGCTGAATCTAGCATTTGTGATTGGTTCGTTGTCAAGTGCTGGGATTGGAGGTTTGAGTGCTACATCCACCCACAAGCAGAGCCAGCATACTATATAAGAGAGAGAAAGAGGCCTGCTTTCCCCATCTTTCTGCCAGCTTGATCTTGTTGCTTGTGGGCCACCATGAATGGCTGCCCCTCAACCATGCCACCCTGCCTTGGAGCCAACTGAGTATGCACTGAAATCTCCAAAAACTGTAAGAAATAAGCCTTTCCTTCCTTCATGTTGGGCAGCAGGCATTTTGCATCAAAAATGAGAGCAAAGTAACCAAGACAACATTTGTCCTTGCTCCTCTAAAAAAAAAGAATGACTTATAAAAACTTGCAGTGCTAAAAGTTGAACTCCTTAGCCTAAACTTTTCTTTTGGAATAAGGACCCTGCCCTGGATTTTCCTCAGACTTTACCTCTTCCTAGTATTTATAAGGCCAAGCAAATGCATTCATCTACAGCTGTGCTTCTTTCCCATAAGAATGCTCTAGTTAAGAACTATTCTAGAAGTCCCTGCTTCAATGATTCTAGCCTTCTTGGCAAATTTCTTTTCAAGTGTAAAATCATACCACAAAGAAATGAACTAAATAGAGTTTGGAGGTCACAAATAGACTTGGTTTTTCTGCCTGGGTTAAGTAGAAAGAATACACGCTTGTGTGAAGCTGCCTGTGGAAGGAGTCAGTGAATCATTCTGAGGAAGAGACTAGCAATCGCCACATTACCATGGCAAAATGAGAGAGTCTTAAGATTGAGATTTCAATATTTTTACTTGAATTTTCAAGTCATTAGATGTATTTGCCAAAGTAGAAAGAAAAATTCTGAATTATCAATATGCTAGTTTTACTTTCAATGTTTAGATATGTGTCTTGATATGGTATATGAACATGCTTTTGCAGCTATGGCATAGCCTGACAAATATCTAAAATGCTAAATATATTTCATCTGTGGAGTGATGTTTCTTTTTCTTTATTCCTTCCTGTTTTACTTTCCTTCTCCCTTTTTACTTGAATTTCTAAATTTCTGTTTTTTGAGTCTCTATACATAAAATAATAAAATAACTCAAAACATTACCCAGTAGATAAAATATTACACACAAAATTAAACTTAAAACAAGCATATCAGAGAGCAATTTCATAATTATTTGATGCCAGATATTAGGGAATGTTGCTAACAGACTAGGAGCAAGCCTAAAACAATGCTAAGACCATAGGCAGTAATTATCAGGATTGAGAGAAAGTGCTTTCACAATGCCTGGTGATTTTTCACTTTAAACAAACAATACATATGCTGAAACAACATATGACACAGTGAAAATGAATCAAATTAATATACACAAAATATTTATGTGAAGCTTGTTTAGAAAATATTTTCAAGGTTCCCTCTAAATAAATATGATTGATAGAAAAGCATTCACAATAGAAATGAGCAAAAGAAATTACCAGACCCCTAATTTTCAAGGTCAGGGATCCATTAATGCAAGAATTATGCTAAAGGAAAAGAAACTATAATAACATCAATTTACTTATCCCAACATTGCATTTTATTGTGTCTCATCTTTTCACTTTTAGTCAAATGAATTTCTCCAATAAAAGCATTCTAAGAGATTCACACAAGCATGAAGTTAGACATGAAAGGATTTTTCCATTTTCTCAAAATTGCTGCCTGACTCCGACTTAAAGTGGGGGAGAACCAGTTAGAAACAAATGAGGCTAGTTTAAGAGTTCATTTCCTCAAGTATAAGAGGGAAAGGTCAGAGAATGAATGAACTAAGTCATTATCAACTGACCAAGTTCTGGACAATGCCCCGGAAAGAAGACCAGTTGCTAATGATACATCTAAGCATTTTGGTCTTCTTGTTTGACAACATAGATGGCTCATTCCATTTCATGGTTTTTGAAATGTTTTATATGTGGATGCTGGTAAATCTTCACTTTGTTTTATATTTTATATTTGGATGCTGGTAAATCCTTACTGCTCCTTTATGTGTGTCTTTCCTTTTCTAATATATCTTTCTCAAACTCTAATATGATTTATCTCATTCCTGGTTTCTAAACTTGTTCAGTTTTCCAGTTTATTATTATAAACTTTTTCCTTGTTTGGGCATAGAACTTCATCATTACAAACTGCACCTATCTTTCTATTCATGTTTACACCCTGTGGTACCTTGTGCAGCTTTATAAATAGAGGGGAGGGCTTCTTCACAGCCTCAGTGTGTTGGAAGTGAAAGCCCTCTGTATAGAACACAACTGTATCCTCCACTGCTGCTTCAGAAGCTTCTTTCTCTGCACACCTGGTTGCCCCTCATCTCTCCAGGTGTCGTTAGCCTCTTTGATGATATAGCAGCAAACTGTTCTATCCGGCTCATAAAAGTTCCATTTATGCATTGTTTAGTGTTCTCTAAGATAGGAGCATCATTTGTTGATATGATCGCATTGTTGCCTTCCTATGGTCCCATGGATTTCTGATAAAGTCCTAAAGATTCACATTAAAAAGCATAGTCCTGTAAGTCAAAGTTATTATGGAAAGGGTAAACTGTTGGTTTTACTGAACTGCATTATTTCTTAACTCTAGTATGTTTCTTATCATGATATATTTCAAGGCATCCTGCGATATGTAGGGAGTTTCTGAAGAGTGAGTTATATAATCTGTTCAGAATAGATGGATATTATCTGAGTGGGAAATGCTATGAACAATTACCTGCTATTTATTTTCCTTATTTAAATTTGTAATACATTAATATGAATAAAATCCAAAAAGATGTGAGGAAGTTGCAGGCAAATAAATACTCTCATTTCCACTTTTCTCCCCACAATGCAGCTGCTTCCCTCTCACATGCCAGTACCAATATTAATAGTTTCCTTTTTATTCTTGCAATATTTCTTATGAATATCACACACAAGAGTATTTATACTTGTTGCTTTTCACTTGTATGCTGAAGAGAGCAACATATGCACACTCTTGTGGGGGCTGTTTCTATCATATAATGATATATCTGGCAACATTTTTCATAACTGTGTAGTCATTGTCATTATGTTGAGTTGTTTTGGAGAAGCATTAAGGTGTATGTCATTACATGGTGATGCCAGCAACACTGTCATGATCACAATTGTACACATCCATGTACCCAGAAGTATATATGTAAATAAGGTCATGGTAATGCAATAATCTTGACAGATGCAGCAAACTGTCCCCTCATGACATTCAATCATTTTATACTCTTAGCACACATATAAAAGTCTCAAAATTTTGAACAGTGCAATCTCAAAACAGAATTCTCATAGTGTTGGATTTTTGAAAAATGTACAGTAGAGAAAGATCATGAAGACCAGTGCCAAGTCCACCATCAGCCCCAGACATTTGAAGCATCCTTGAGGTCCTACTGGGGGCTATGCCCAGCTGCCACTGAGCAGCAGAGCAGCCACAGTTCAGGGCCTGGTGTAAGCTGAAGATGTGCTCGGTGAATTTCACCTAGCCATGCAGCTTGTGACCTTGCAAGCAACCTGGTAGGGACCTGCACTGAGTCTTCCCTTAATCCCAGACATTTGGAGCATCCCTGGGGTCCTGCCTGGCTATGCCCAGGTACCCCAAAGCAGTAGAGCAGCCCCAGCTCAGGGCCTGGCATGAGCTGAAGGTACCCACACCAAATGGTGCCTAGCAATACAGTTTGGGATCTCATGAGCAACCTGGTAGGGACCCATGCCAAGTCTGCCATCAGCCCTGGACATTCAGAGCATCTCTGGGGTCCTGCCTGGGCTCAACCCAGCCACTGCCAAGCAGAAGAATGGGCACAGTGGTAGGCCTTGCTCAAGATAAAAACGTGCACTGTGAATTTCACCTAGTCTTGGAGCCTCCTAACCTTGCATGGTACCTTACAGGGCTCTACCCTCCATCCTGAAACAGCTGGAGAGCCTTGGCATGCTAAAGGTCTGCCCAGCATACTGCCCCCTCTTAGAGTGCCATCAAGGACCCCTAGGTATCCATTAAGGCCTGCCTAACATCCCTTCTCAACTGAGAAAATAGCCTGCAATACTGACAATGATCTTCAACCCAGGAAACAGCTGAGACTTTGCATTCACCTGCCACAGGGGAATACAGGAAAATGACAAAATGAAAGAGCAAAATGCAGTCTCACACCTCCATTTCATCCCAAACAATCCTAAGAGACACAGACATAAAAGAAAGAATAAGCCATACACCTGAAACTTCTGAAATGATAGCAACTGAAGTAAAGAAACAACTCCATGAAACTGTGAAAGAACTGAGATTAGAAACAGTCACCCAGATAAAACAAGAAATGATAAATGTAAGGAAAGAAATGCTAAACACATCTAAAGAATATATAGTTAAAAAAATAGAGGAGCACTGAAAAAGGCTGAAAACCTTGAATGAACAATACAAGAAAGAATTAGAATGCATGAAAAAGATTCAAAGAAATACCCAGGAAATCAAAAATGTCATCAAAAGGTGGCAAAGCCACCTCAATGAATGTGAAGACAGACTTTCAGACATCAAAGACATAATAGCAGCTAGTGAGCAAGAAAGGAAAGGTCTTTTAAAAATAACAAGGAATCAGGAGATAACATTCAACAGTTGCAAGATGATGCAAAGGAAAACAGTATAAGATTGATAGGTATGAATAAAAAAGAAGACAACATAAATGATAGAAAAACACTATTCAGAGAGTACAGGCCAAAAATTTCCCAAACATGGGAAAGGAAACTGACACAAAGATAACTGAAGCATGTAGCACTCCAATTAGGCATAACCAAAATAAATCCACACCCAGACAGACAATAATCAGCACCCCGGAAATTCAACATAAAAACAGAATATTATAAACTGTTAGAGAAAAGAAGCAAACCACCTATAAAGGAAAGCCCATCAGAATCACAGCAGACTTCTCAACACAAATGATGAAGTCAAGAAGAGCATGGAGTGAAGTATTTCAAGTACTAAGGAAAAATGACCTCCAACCCTGATTGATATACACTACAAAATTATCTTTTAAAATCGATGGAGAATTAAGATACTTCCATGACAAAGAGCAGCTGAAGAATGTCATGACCACCAAATCAAACCTAAAAAGAAAACTGAAAGATACTCTAGATAGACAGGAAAATAGCTACGAAGTCAAGAAGATTAACAGAAAAAAACCACCAAGCAGGGCTAACAATTAAGTAGAGGAAAAACGTAAAGAAACAAACACAGAAAGATAACATGATAAAAATAAGCCAGTATATATCAGTCATAACCATTAATGTAAATGGCCTCAATTCACCAATCAAAAGAAACACACTGGCAGAATTGATCAAGAAACAACATTCAACCATATACTGTCTACAAGAAACCCATCTAACCCAAAAGGAAATTCATAGACTGAAAGTCAAAGGATGGAAAACAATACTCCATGCAACAGGATCCTAGAAAAAAGCAGGGGTATCTATTCTGTTTAAAGACAATGTGCACTTCAGACCAAGAATGATCAAAAGAGATAAAGAAAGTCAATACATACTGGTTGAGGGAAAACTCTAAGAGGAAGAAATAACAATCTTAAATATATATGCACCAAATATGGGAGCACCCAACTATATAAAACAAATATTAATAGAAATGAAAACTCAAAAAAGCAATAACACAATTATAACAGGGGATCTTAACACACCCTTGACACAAAGAGACAGATCAACTAGACAGAAAATCAGCAAAGAAATAACAGAACTGAATCAAATTTGTGAACAAATGGACCTGGTAGATGTGTACAGTTTTCTACCCAATAACATCAGAATATACCTTCTTCTCAGTTTCACATGGGACATTCTGTAGAATAGACAATATACTACCCCACAGAACATACTTAAGTAAATGCGAAGGAATTGAAATTATCCCATGCATACTGTCTGATCCCAGTGCCATCTAAATGGAAATTTATGAAAAAAGAAACTGCAAAAACTCCATAACCACATGGAAATTAAATAATACACTACTGAACAATCAGTGGGTCACAGAGGAAATTGAAGAAGAAATTAAACAATATCTACAAGCAAATGAAAATACAAATACCACTTAGCAGAACCTGTGGATGTAATGAAAGCAGTCCTCAGAGGGAAATTTATTGCAGTGAAATCCCACATCAGGAAAATGAATCAAACACAAATAAACAATCTGATGCTACACCTTAAACATCTAGAAAAAGAAGAGCAAGACAAACCAAAAGCCAAAAGAAGTGAGGAAATTATAAAAATCAGAGCAGAAATTAATGCAATTGAGACTAAGAAAACAATACAAAGAATCAATGAATGAAAGAACTGGTTCTTTGAAAGAATAAATAAAATTGATAAGCCCTTGGCCAACCTTATTCTAAAAAGGAAAGAAAAAACTCAAATCCATGCAATAAAGAATGAAAAGGTTTAAATCACTATGGAGCCTATGGAAAGAGAGAAGTTCATGAATACCAGCTTGAAAAATGTTTATTATCATAGGTTCAATAACACAGAAGAAATGGACAGATTTCTAGAAACATGAATTACCAAAACTGGATCAAGGAGATGTAAAACTACTGAATAACACTATTTCAGTTAAGGAAATTGCAAATGTAATTAGAACCTTAACAACCAAAAAAAGTCCAGGTCCTGATAGACACACAGCTGAATACTACAAGAAATTCAAGGAAGATTTAATGCTAAAACTCCTCAAACTCTTTAATGAAATTGAAAGGGAAGGAAGTTTTCCTAAATCATTCCTGGAAGCAAGTATTACCCTAATACCAAAACCAGAGAAAGACCCACCTAAAAGAGAGAACTATAGGCCAAGATCCCTAATGAACATCAATGCAAGAATCTTCAATAAAATACTGGCAAACAGAATGCAGAAAATCATCAAGAAGATTATACACCATAACCAAATGGGATTCTTCATTGGAATGCAAGGATGGTTCAACATACGCAAATCAATAAATGTAATACATCATCTCAATAGAGCCAAAGATAAGAATTACATGATCATTTCAATAGATGTACAAAAAGCTTTTGATAAAATGCAACACTCATTCATGAGAAGAACCCTAAGGAAACTAGGAATAGAAGGTCTTTACCTCAATGTGATAAAAGTCATCTATTACAAACCAACAGCCAGCATCACATTAAATGGTCAGAAACTGAAAGCTTTCACTGTAAAGTTGGGAACAAGACAAGGATGTCCATTATCACCACTCATACTCAATATAGTGCTGGAAATACTACCCATAGCAGTTAGACAAGAGCCAGAAATAAAAGGAATAAGAATAGGAAAGAAGAACTTAAATTATCACTCTTTGCAGATGATATGATACTTTACATAGAAGACCCCCAGAACTTCATTGAAAGTCTTCTAGATGTCATAGCAACAGTCAGTAATGTAGCTGGCTACAAAGTCAATACCCTAAAATCAATAGCATTCCTGTACACAAACAAAAAACTCACTGAGAGAGAAATAAGGGAAAGCACACCCTTCACAACAGCACCCCAAAAAATGAAATAGTTAAGAATCTACCTAACAAAGACAGTAAAAGCTCTATTCAATGAAAGTTACAGTACTCTGAAAAAGAAATCAAAGAGAATTTCAGGAATTGGAAAGACATTCCTTGTTATGGATAGGAAGAACTAACATTGTGTAAGTGCCCATTCTCCCAAAATTGTTATACAGATTTAAAGCAATTCCCATCAAAATACCATTAGCATATCTCACAGATTTAGAGAAATGATTCCTAAAATTCATCTGGAATGAGAGAAGACCTAGAACAACAAAGGCAATTCTGGGCAGCAAGGGCAGGGCAGGAGGCATCCCAATCCCAGATTTGAAATTATGCTACAAAGCTACTATAATCAAATCAGCATGGTACTAGAATCAAAACAGACCTGCAGATCAATGGAATAGATTAGAAGATACTACACCAAGTACAAAAACACTCAGCTACCTTATCTTTGAGAAAGGGGCCAAACACATTCACTGGAAGAAAGATAGCCTCTTTAATAAGTGGTGCTGGAAAAACTGGCTTTCCATGTGCTGAAAACTGAAACTAGACCCAAGCCTATCACCATACACTAAACTAAAGTCAAAATGGATCAAACATCTAAATATTAAAACAGAAACACTAAATCCGCTGGTAAACAAAGTAAGCAGAAATCTTGAAGACATAGGTGAAGGTGGAGAATTCATGGACAAAAATCAAACTGCATGGGAAACACTTCCCAGAATCTAAAACTGAGATCTTGTCATATTAAAATGTTTTTGCATGTCAAAAGAAATCTCCAACAGAGTGAAAAGAAAATCCATGAATTGGGAAAAAATCTTAGTCAACTGTCCCACAGACAAATGTCTTCTATCTAGAAAATATAAAGAATTAAAAACAATCAGACCCTCGAAATTCAAAGACCAAATCCAGAAATGGGCATCTGAGATGAAAACACACTTCTCAGCTGAAGAAATGCAAATGGCAAATAAATACATGAAAAAATGTTCAGCATCGTTGGTCATTAGAGAAATGCAAATTAAAACAACCCTGAGATTCCATCTGTCTCCAGAAAGAATGGCCAGGATCAAGAAAACCACCAATAACAAATGCTGGAGAGGCTATGGGGAAAAAGGAATTCTTCTCCACTGTTGGTGGGTGTGTAGACTGGTGCAACCACTGTAGAAATTTGTCTGAATGTTCTTTAAAAAGTTAGGATTGGAAGACCCATTTGACCCAGCTATTCTGCTTCTGGGCATATTCCCAGAAAAAGTGAAATCATCATACCACAGTGGTATAAGTGTTCCCATGTTTATAGCAGCATAATTTGTAATAGACAAATCTTGAAACAACCCAAATGCCCATCGATTGAGGAATGGATAAAAATGATGTGGTACTTTTATACAATGGAGTACTATTCAGCTATAAAGAAGGATCACATTAAGGCTTTTATAGGTAAATCGATGAAACTTGAGACCATACTCGTAAGTGCAATAAATCAAATTCACATGTATAAACACCATATCATCTCCATAGTGTAAGAAACTGAAAGACACAATAAGATACAAAATCCCCAATAAATATGGGGAAAGGGTGAGAAACTGCTAAAGTAAAAACCAACTCAGGGAAAAGTAGAAAAGAAGGAAGGGAAAAGAAAAGATAAAAATTTGTGTATATCTATATCTATAGCTATGTGTCTATATATATCTAAGATAGATAAGATGATTTTAATACTCATTTTATTAGTTCTTAGAACAAAACAATATTTGTAGGACTGGACCAATTTTGTATGTCTATACCTGGCAATCTGAGCAACTCTTGAAGACAACTATACAAAATAACAACCTTTGGTATCTTCTTATCACCTTGTTTACAAAGTCTATAGAGTTATTATTTTGGGCTCTCTATTATTGTTACTTATCATCTTTATTGTTTTTTGTTTTTCTTCTGTTTTGTTCTGCTATTGCCTCTAGCCCAGAAAATATAGATGTACCTGTATATGCTTATACACGCCTTGAACGTGCCTTGAACTACCCCTAAAGAGTTTACAAGAACAGATTTCATTAAGTGTGAAGATATGAACAACTACTTTGAAGAAAAGGAGACATTATGGTAGCCATAGCTAATATCTTATCCTCATGTTCTGAAGTCCAGTAATTCATTTATTGTTTTATTTGTTTGGTTTAAGCTTGTTTTCTGCTATTTGATTGCAAAATGCAAGAAGATATGAACAGCTTTTTGAAGAAAACAAAGGACGTTAAGGTACCCATTGTTGATTTCTTATTGTCTAGTTTGAAGGCCTGTAATGCTTTCACTCTTTTGTTTTATCTGGTTTTATATAATTTTGTTTTATCTGAATTTATTGTGTGTGAATGTATGAACAACCATTTCAAAGAAAACAAGAGACACTAGGGTAGCCATTGTTGATTTCCTGTCATTATGTTTTGCAGACCTGCATTGGTTGCATTGTTCTGTTCTGATCTGTGTTGTTGTGTTTTACTTTGTTTTCTTTTGTTCTTCTTAAAATTTAAAAAAGAAAGTTCATGACAGTGTATTTTCATTTTTCTTTTCCTTTTTTAGGTGAAGATGAATATAATTTCATGTGTTTACAAAAAGTTTGTAATGATTGTGTATGTTTCTGCGTCTTGCATTTTTTATTTTTTTTTTATTTTCTAACTCTTAAAAGTCAAGATGGTTACTCACTTCAACTAGAGGTTAAAATACGTTTTTGTCATTTTTTTCTTTATGAGTTTCCTTATTGATTATGGTGATGTTTTCCTTTGATATTTAATATTGCTTATATCAATGGAATTATCATATTAACAACATATATTTTGGATTAGTCCAAAATATTTTCCTTGCCCCATGTTTATAAGTGAATTCATTACATTTTATTGCATAAATATATTTGATGATCAATTAAATTTTGATCTATTTAAAATCATACTAGTGTACAACTTCAGGTTTTGTCATTATGGTTGCTCGATTCCTTGAACCAAATTATTAAAAGTTCTATTCTTTCCATTCTAATTTGAAAAATTAAGTTTTTACATACTCAAACTCCATATTTATTTCAAAATACTTCCTAATTTTCTATTTTGTTTCTGTGACTTTAAAATGTAGCATGCAGTATTAGCTAGTCAGCCTGATTTTGCATTGTAGTTCTCAGTCACATTTTTCAGACTGTTATTTCTTCTATTTTTTAAGTTCAAACTTCCTCTCTCTACATAAATATATATATATATATATATTTTTTTTCTAATTCTTACTTTACATACTTGTATTTTAGAAGATACAGGTCTGTTATTTCTTACTTTGATAATATTACATTTATGAATTAAGTTATTGAATATGTTGGCTCAGTCCTCTAGGAAACCGAAGCCAATATAAAGTGGAACGTGCAGAAGGTATTTTCGGGGGTGTGATTAGGAAAGCCTGAAGGCAAACATAGGCACACAAGACTGGGGACAGCCTTCAGCCCACAATCAGATAGAAGAAGAGTTGCATGCAGGAGCCTCAGTCTGCAGTGCAGACTCAGAAGCTTGCACCTGCCCAACCACAGGTGACAAATGAGGAGAAGCTGGTGGTCCCATTGAAGATGATCGAGCAGCCCTCAGGAGGAATATGGCTGCTAGAGTCTGAAAGTTCTTCTCAAAGCCATGTGGGGAAGCCATACAAACAGCAGAAACTCCAGCCATGCCACCATATGATGACAGCAGCCATGGTGACATTTTCATAACTTCATGAGAAATTCCATTTCCTGCTAAATAGGAAAGCTTCACTCACATTTCATATGCACATGAATAATTGTTGCTTTTTCATTTTAAACTGAAACAACTAAGAAATAACAGCAAAACAATTTCAAAATAGGCTAGTAACAGTAATCAATGCATTGTGTATTGTTATATTCACAATAATTGTTCAGAGTACAAAATATAGACATTAAACATTGCTCAGCAAATTACTAGCACAAAACTTTCCCCTCAATGGACCAAGAGAAATGAGCTGTATAACTGTCTTAACTTTTTTGCATTTATGTATATTTTTTCCTTTCCCCTTATTTCCTTTCCCCCTTCTACCATCAGTTTTACTTTTCTTTTGAAGTTCTTTCCCGATTCACAGTATCTGTTGCACAGTTTGGATATTGTGTATTCTTTTATATTCTCACACTAGTGAGACAATATGACATTTACCTATGTGGATCTGATTTATTTCACTTACAATTATGGTACTGAGTTGCATCCATTTACCTATAATAGTATCAAATTTATCTTTTCTATGCCTGAGTAGTATTCCATTTTTTAAAATACATTTTTTTATCCATTCCTCAGTTAACAATTTTTTCTTGTTTTAAGCTTCTACATTTGGTATGATTCATTACAAAGCAGTAGATGAATAATACTTTGCCAACTTCAGCTGTTGTCTGTAGCTGCTGTGGAAGAAGGTGAATTGGGCTAATGACTACAGTAGACCCTGAAGTTGCAGTGGTAGAACTAGTTAGTTCTATACCCTACATATGACCAACATGATATTTCCGCTGAAAAGGTGGATTCTACACATCCCTGACAGTCATAGCATAGAAATATTCCAGGCTCCTGGCACTTAATGTCACAATATAACATAGTGTTTGTATTTATATCTGCCAGGCTTCTTTTGTTTTGACAGTATTGATTTCTAATTTTCCTGGTAGTCTTCTTAAATATTTTTTATGCCCGCTGAAAACTTTTGAAATTTTTGGTCTAAATAAGGCATTTTTTTCTATTTAAAATTGTTGCTCTTATGGTTTGTGTATGTGAAGGCTATGGATTTCTGCATATTAATTTTATACTGTGCTCTTTTCTGATTTATATTATTTTCAATGCCTTCCCAATATTTTCTTTAGTATGTCTAAGTAATATAATTAGTACTTTTTTATATTGTGATAGGACTACTGACTATTTAACTTTCATATATTTTTCCTTTTATGTTCTATTGACTATATTTGTAGTATAGTAATAAATAATGGTGTACACAAGGTTTCTTATAACTCTTCTGGGGTCTCTATATCAACTTCTTGGATTTATGCCAGGAAGAACAGTTCTTATAGTCAGTTTCTCATGGTCATGTAATATATGCTTCATGGAATTTAATCTCTCTCCCTAAGATTTAGGGAAAGATTCATAAACAGTCATGTAGAAGTATCACAATTTTGTCCAAATGCCCAAAGAAACATCTATACTTTCCTAGTAAACTTAAACATTTATTTTTGTTTGTAATCTGACTATATTAAACACTTTTCCATCTTTTGAGCAACAAAATTTGAAATTCGTTCTCATCAATCTGACTATGGTTTTTATGTTTCTTCTCTATTTTGTTCATCATTAACATCTCCAAAGACAACTTTGGCTTCATTGTTTAGTAAGTGATTAAAGTTACAATTAGTTAAGAATTTGAGCAGTCCCATTAAAATGGTTCCAGGATATTGTACAAAAAGTTTTAACCTCAGAGTGATTTTTATTTCATGGAACCATAGGGCTCCTGAACTTTTCTCCTAAGCTTAAAGTTTTAGTGAACCAAGACATGAAGTGACTGTCCTTAACATGTATGGAATATCTCACAGATACCTAAGGAGATTTCATTCTATATGATTTCATATTGGTTTGTGTGTGCAAGAAAACTTGAGTTTCACCTTTCTGTTTCCTCAAATTAGTTGTCTAAGGCCAAATATTAGTACTCCCACTGAAACTGAAGTTATCTCACCATGAAAAAAATGCAGTACACTCTTTATATACATGAAGATTAAAAAGTGATAGATAGGACAGTGCTTCAAAGACTCAGAGTTCCAGACAAATACAATTTTCAAACTAAAAGGACAAATATTGTATGTTCTTTGTGGAATAATTCCTTGTTGGACTTGGTTGTAATGATTAATTGGATTGGGAGTCACTAAAAGATTTGGTGGAGCAAACTTCTGGGTGTCTCGTGGGTGCTATATCAGGTCCCTGGATGCTTTCATTCTGGCACTGCTTCTCTGCTTTGCTTACCAGATACTATGACTTAAGGGTCTTGGTTTTCTCATTCTCTTCCACCATAATTTTTCTGTCTTAGAGCCAGGCAGCCATGGACTGAACCCCAGAAAACTGTGAGCCAATTAAATATCTCTTGCTTTTAGTTGTGTCTGTCCAATTTTGACTCCTAGTGACAAGAAAGATAAATGATGCATTCTCTACTTACATTTCTCTGTAATACCTATCAGTATAAACTTCGTCATGTTCTGTTCCAATCCTCCCTCCATATTTTCAATATATTTCCCTTCTGTAATGAAAATATGAACTCATCATTCCTCTATTTATAAAATTTTATAAATAGATCCTGCTTATCTCATAAGAAGCCTATGTTTCATCTTCAGGCCAGCATGCCTGTGTCCTGATTCCCAGGTTCCTCTGGAACCACATCTTCACTCTTTTAATATGTTTTGCTATCCCCTCTTGTGCTTTTACAAATTCTGTTATCTTCTCTTGGATTCACATTATCTTTACTGAAGACACTAGTGTTATTTATAAGTAGCTAGTACCCCTCCATTCCCTTGACCCAATGCAAGCAATTACTAGGCATTTGTTTCTACATGTACCATAGGAAGATGTTTGGGTGAATTACTTGTGGGCAGTATTGAGTGATGGCACTTTTTTGACCAATTTCTAAAAACACTTTTCCATAGGTGGTATCAAGGAAGAAGACAGTCTCCAAGGAGAAGTCATGGGTTAAAAGGTGCCTGACTTCTGAATTACTAAATGGTCTATGACTCTACCTGCTCCAAATAATCTGTGGAAGAGGTAAGTGTAATTTGTACAAGAAATAAATCTTTATTGTGCTAAACCTTTGAAAATGAAGTCTTTCTTGAGTAGCTGAAATGTCTTATCTAAAAAAATTCCCACTTTCCCTTTCAGTAGATATCTTAAAGTCACAGTTTCTGTAACACTTCCCCTACTAAGCTTTTCTGCTTCTTCTAGAGTCAGAGTCTCCTTTGTTTAGCATATTTACATTTCCACAGAAACTTTGCTTTCTTATAACAACAATATTAACATTTATCTTCAGGGGAGTTCTACAACTCCCCTGATATCAGGAATTTTATAGCTTTAGTTTTATGCCCTCAGTGACATTAAGTAGAAGCCAAAAGACTTTCAATTAATACTGAACAGATAAGTGAAGTAAATGAGTATTTATTAAACTTTGTACACATAAAGTTTAGATGAATAACATACCTGAAATGCCTGCATAACAATGTATTTTAAATCTATTCCTACAGTGGCAGGGTATATTTTTAATCATTACATTAAGAATCAGACTTGTAGAAGCTACATGGGTAATTCCAATTTTAAATCCCATTTCAACTTTACATTACTTTGGTAATATTTTAGTTGAAGGTAAAATTACCTAGCCATGTAGGAGTTTTATAACTCAAAGTTATCTAATAAATTGAAAAAAAACACAGGATTGGATTACCTTTGATCACTTTTATAAAAGATAAACTACTCTAAGAATAGCTATTTAGAAACCTCGATGTTCTCTTGCATTGGTCTTTTGTTTCTACTAGTAAGTTATAATTTCAAAAATATTCCTGTTTGATGACAGTAATGGGGTTTATTAACTGTTCTCAGCCTTTAGAAACACACAAAAGAGGAAGCTATTTTGATATATGTTTCAACAGTTACTGAAGAAAGCACAGAACCAGATGGACTCAGAGCATTATGCACCACTTACATTTGTATAATTATAACTAACTACAAAAAGAGAAGATTAGCTACTCTCATAAGATCTTTTAAAATATCTAACTGAAATGTAGAGATAATTATATTAAAATGAAAAGAGTAGAGATGAGGAAAGTTTGAACTAGATTCCAATTTTAAAGGAAATACAAATACATGATTTAAATGTAACTTGATAAAGTGAAGACTCTATGAGACACAATTACAGCTAACATAATCCATTTTCTATTGCTGTAACTAAACATATGAGATTGAGTACTAGACAAAAAAAAGAACTTTGTTTAGCTAGTAGTTTTGGAGGTTCAAGTGAATGATGAAGTCTTCATAGTAGATGATATAGTACAATGAAGAGATTGTGTGGAGAATGGACATACTACATGATAAGACAGGACTATAGAGAACAAAGACAATCCAATCTTCCTCTCTTGTAAAAATTTGCTCTTACAAAACACTTAACTTCCCACAAAAAAAGTGACCTTCTTATTCCACTTAAGGGCAGCAACTAGAAGTGACCTACTTACTTCCTGCTAGGCTCCACTTCTTGAAGGTTCTAACTATTTTTACATTATCATACTTAGGTCCAAGTTTCCAACACACAAACCATTGGAAGACACACTCGACCCATATCAAACTAGCTTTATTTGAATAAAAAAGTTTGAAAATTTTCTGTCTAAAATCTGGAACAAGGTAGCAATACTACCTGTTGCCACTTTCATTCAACAAGGTACTAGAAAACCTAGTCAGACCAGTTTGAGAAAAAAAGAAATAAAAGTTTTCCAAATTGGAAAAGAAGAAGTTAGATCATCCCCCTTTGCAGGTGTCGTAAACTTAATAGAGAAAATGCCACTCCAAAATTGTTAAAACCAACAAATTCAGTTAGGTTTCAGTATAGAAAATCAACATACAGACTTCAGTAGTATTTCTATGTGCTACCAAAAAAAAAAATCTTGAAAAAATTCAAGAAAATAATCTTGTTCACCATAACTACAAAAATACACTTAGGAATAGACTTCACCAAAAAGATTAAAATCCCTACAATTACAACTATAGAACATCAAAGAAATAGTTAACGAAGACTGAAACAGTTAAGGCTTTTTTTTTTTGTACTTGGGAATGAAACTCAGGACCTTTCACTTGCCAGGTAAGAGCTGTGCCACTAAGCTATATATCCAGGCCAAAGAAGACAGAAACAAATAAAAAGATATTATTTGCTTATGGGTTGAAAGAATTGATATTTTGGGCCAATTATATCCCAAGCAATATGTAGATTCAGAGTAATTCCTACCATAAAAATAGAAAAATTACCTGGACATTCATATGGAAGCATAAAACACCCCAAATAATCAAGGTAACTTTAAGCCCAAATAAAAATCTGAAGGTATATACTACTTCAACTCATCATGTACTACAAAACTATAGGTTAAAAAAATTCTACTGGCCTAAAAAAGTTAACACAGATGAATGGAACAAAATAGAGATGCCAGGTATTAATTCATACATTTATAGCCTACTGATTTTCAACAAAGTTGCCAAGAGCACAAAGTGGGGATAACTCAGTATGTTCAACAAATAGCATTAAGAAAATCTTGTATCGACACTAAGAAAAATAATATTAGACCTGTATTTCATACCATGTACGAAAATGAAATCAATATATTTAAAGATGACATGAACTATAACATTTCTAGATGAAAACATAAGAGAAATGTTATGAAATTGTTTTAAACAATTTTTATATGAACCCATAACACAGTCACCTATGATAAAAATAGATAAATGTGATTAACTCAAAGTAAAGTGGTTAATTACAGCAAAGAAAACCATTAACAAAGTTAAAAGAAAACTTACATAATGGGAAGCATTTCCAACTATAAATCCAAACTATATAAGGGACACGAACAACTCAATAATGGAGAAAATATAAAAGAAAAACCATTAAAAATGAACAAAAGAGCTTAATACATATTTCTGAAAAACTGACATACATGCAAATGTCCAAATGGCATGTCGAAGAAGTTTAGCATCACTAATCATTGAGAAAATGTAAATTGGAACCACAATAAGATATTACCTCCCACTTTTTATAAGAGCCATTGGCAAAAAAA